>JAWPHD010010275.1:0-95396 GCA_037043455.1 Cyrtodaria siliqua | reverse complement strand
TTTCCTGTTTTTATTACAATAACGCTTCTTCTAACAGACTTGCTTTATCCTTATGTTTGTTAATGTTTATAATATTTGGTTTAAACATATTTTATTTCAAAGATAACATACTATACAAATGTTACATACAATAATAGATGGATTGAAACGAAAGCAAAATGCTTATAGAGATCCCTTCCATGGGAACAATGATTTACATGCATAACAATTTACATAGAGGATAAGTTGAATGTGTTTCCACTTTCGCATGACATCATCAAACTAACTTGACCAATCAGTGATCAATAAAATAAAAGACCTCCACATTCTGGTAGGGGGTAAACTCGGTGTTTATCGCTGGTGCTCAACTGACTTTAGCCCTTTATAAAACTAGTTTGTAGTGATAGTTATATTAAAAGCTTTATTTTTTGTGTACATCTATGTATCTTCTTTTGGTGTTGTCTGATTTTAAAACACCAATATGGATACATTTAATTTATATCATGGTCTAATGTTTTCATTTTTCATATAGAGTTTGAGGATAAAGTCCGAGTAAACACCTTTATTTTCACCTACTGAATGTCTCAACCTACCGGAAGCTGACCAGATGTGAAAGTTATGAATAGAAAAAAACAAGCACATGGTAGTATTATATTCAGAAAAAGATGAAGGCAGAAAAAACACTAAGCATTAAAATAAACAAATTGGGGAGGTATGCTAGAAAAAGAAAAGTTTAATTATAACTTCTTTAAAAAAAAAATCTATATATATATATTGATGACACTTGGACACACTGAGCACTCCCCGTCATGCTGTGAGGACTGAATTAGTCGCACATCAGTTTGACAATGAATCCAGTTTCCTTAAACCATTCCCTATAGGTAGATGTAATTAAAATCTTTTATTTGCTAAGATGTATTTGTGTGCTGAACTTCAATCATAGATACATTTATGTCATAGATCAGATGACACCAGTTACCAACCAATCAGCGGGCAGGGAAAAAGTTCCAGTGTAAATTCGAAGCTATTACACAGAATCTCTTAATTTTGATTGGGTGACAAGGTAAACAAACCAAATAAATCTTGCTAAAAAATTAAAATACAGCTTTTGAAGAGTACTTATTAAGGTTAAATCATACATGTGTGCAATGTAGTCATAATTTGTTGCAAAATCAAAAAAAAAACGGGTATATTTTACATTCTCCTCATGTTTCTACATGCAAGTAGGTGAGTCAGCACCATCCGACCCAAACAGCTTTTTCAAAACACACTCAATGTATGGTTTGTGTATGTTTTTTTGATAAAACTAAGATAAGTCTTTCAAAACAAGTAAGCAAAAATATAGCTTCTTATATTAGGGATTTCAGTACAGAGCTTAGAGCTATAATGTTTGTCTATGGAAAATGAATTGGTGTAGTGTGACCTAAAAGAGAGCGCTGGTAATCCATATTGTATAGTGTTTGAGACAACTCGAGCGTTTGAGACAACTCAAGCTATCATCAAATCAAATAGTCTGCATTAAGTCACTTTCGAGTTAGCTAGTCAGAAATGTTAGGTATTTTGATTCTGACTGCAAAATATTAAAAATAAATTAAACCACTGGGACAACAGCCAGTCTAACTTTAATCTGATTTACTGCAATAAATAAAACACTTATTAGCACTGTTTGCCCCAACTTCCATGTTGGATCAGTGTGATATAGTGTCTACTAATTATCTGCACTGATGCGTTTATTATCTTCTCCAGTGCTTTCATAATTATTATCCAAAAAATCATGAACTTTGGCAATGAAATCCACGTTAACACCCATTCTCACATTTTCGTAATTACGGTACTCCCCTTTAAAATTTTTGGCAATGAAAAATAATGAATAGTTTGTGAATCAGATGGATTCTACAAACATTAATAAGCGACAGTTTTCAATCTTTTCGGGATTTAGTGGTGATGCAGAAGTGTGAGTTGTTTTCTTGGGGAGGATGGGGATGGGGATTTTCAATATTTGGTTGCAACACAGAACACATTTTTAGGGGGTCAGCACATAATTTTGCACAATATTTGGTGGGGGACATTCTCTGGAACTAAATTATTAGGACTGGGTGGGCGGGTGTGAGTGACTTGTAACTGGTGTAACTTGTAACTGGTAACTGGTTTGACGTTATACTGGTGTCAGTTTTAACTGTATGCTCTCAATAATCATTAAACATTCTTTCGCTTTAACATTCTCAGGAAGCACGTTCAACAGATTTTTCAAAATTTATAGTGACCCAACTAGTATAGTCATATATGATATAAGAATCGTATAATTTAATTTATTACTTGTGTAAACTTTGCCAAATCATATAAGAAATTAAATAAAATCTAAACTTAAAAAAAGAAAGAAAGTATTTTAAACTATTTTCGTGTTCAAATGTTCAAAATGTCCCTACTGTCATTCACAGCTTCAAGATATCTTTGGTTTCTACTTCAGGGAGCAATGTCTTCAGGTGTCTGTAAGATGCGATTAATCAATTTGGAAGTGAAGAGATTAAATCAATTAAAGGAAGTGAAAGGCATTGTCTGGCTGTAAAGGACCATCATGTTTTTTTGTTTACAATTATTGATAATCTAAATAAAAAAACTAAGTTTGTTAAGTTTGTGTATTATTCTACCAGCTTTTTAAAAGGTGTTAATTATCTGGAGTAGTTTTCATCTTGGTGACAATTCTGTATGGATTATATACCAGTTAATTTGATGATATTGGATCCAACTCAATAAGCTCCATCAGAACCACATCAGAGGCCATATTGTTAGTATATCCAGGACATCTTCTTCGATTCTGATTGCAAAATATTAAAAAAAAATATAACCACTGGGACGACAGTACCAGTACCAATTCAATTGGAAAAATGTGCGTTGTTTTGCCTTAAATTGGGAATTTTTCACTATCAAACAATAGCAATATTGTATGCTTAAATACTTTGCAGACACCTTACTATGTATACATGCTCAAGTAGTAGTTCATTACCCTCACCTAAAGGAATGTATGTTTCCCTCTTCTTCTGTTTAAAGGTTCACTCTAAATAGTAAAAAAAACAAAAACATAAAAATAATCAAAGATCAGCAGAGCTTATGCCGTGGTGCGGTCCGTCGTCCGTCTGTCCATCCGTAAATATTTTTTTTGTAGTGACTACTCTTTTGAAAATGCTGGATGGATTTTCATGAAGCTTTACAGGAATGTTGCCCATGATGTCTAGTTGATCCTAGCAAAACTCACGGTGATGTGAAATCCAAGATGGCTACCAAAGCTAAAAATAGATGTTTAAAAAACAAGTTTGTAGCGACTACATCTTGAAAACTATAAGAGATATTGATATGGGACTTTTTCTAAAATGATTAGCATGACTGATCCTTGTCGAAAATTGTTTTGAATCGATGTTAAACATGGATGCCAGCGGCCATCTTTGTTTACATAGAGTTATATAATAAAAACTTGTAGCGACTACTCCTCTGAAAGTACTTGACGGATTTTCATGAACCTTCACAGGAATGTTGCTCTTGATGTCTGGTTGATCCTAGCAAAATTAAAGGTCGGCCAGAAATTCAAGATGGCTGACATGGCTAAAAATAGATTTTTAAAAAACAAGTTTGTAGCGACTACTTCTTGAAAACTATAAGTGATATTGATATGGGACTTTTTTCTAAAATGATCAGCATGACATGATGTTGGTCCTTGCTGAAAATATTTTGTTCGACATTAAACATGGCTGCCAGCAGCCATCTTTGTTTACATAGCATTATATATTTAAAGCGTTTAGCGACTACTCCTCTGAAACTACTTGACGGATTTCCATGAAACTTCACAGGAATGTTGCTCTTGATATCTAGTTGATCCTGCCAAATTTCAGGTCAGCCGGAAATTTAAGATGGCCGCAACAGCTAAAAATAGATTTTTAAAAAATAAGTTTGTAGCGACTACCGGTACTTCTTGAAAACTATAAGTGATATTGATATGGGACTTTTTTCTGAAATGATCAGCTTGGCATGATGTTGGTCCTTGTTGAAAATCATTTTGATTTGGCATTAAATATCTTTGTTACATAGAGTTATATAGTAAAAACTTGTAGCGACTACTCTTCTGAAACTACTTAACAGATTTCATGAAACTTCACAGGAATGCTGATCTAGCTATCAAAACCTATCAGTAGAGCTTCAAGATTATTGACCTCCTTTTTTTTTTGGATTGGAATTTTTTCACTCCAACTGGGAAAAAGCATACTTTTGCCATCGGGAATGGTACCATTTTTCGGTACCACTTGTATAAGGAAAAAAAAACACTACAGATATTCTTAAACCTACCATAATATATATACTCCAGGACTTAAAAAATGAATCATGGATATGTTTTCAATAATTCTTACATGCCACTCTTAAACTTATGTCTCGATAGCCCTTGTACATCGCCTATTCAAAACCATTTTTTTTCACAGTAATCCATTCTGACTGTTTTATTTGATGTAAAATTAGAGGGCTGGCATAGCGCAGTCGCTAGCGCGGCGGATTTGTAACCGGAGGCCCCGGGTTCAATCCTCCATGGTGCCACTGAGTTCCGTCGGTGTGTTCTTGGGCAAGTCACTTTTCCTTAGCCTCGTCCGTCGGATGGGGACGTAAACCGGGCGGTCCCGTGTATCGGTCTATCATGCGAGCACGTCAAAGAACCATAGGAATCTATTCGATAATAAGAGTAGGGCAGGTTCCCGGATTCCTATGTATCCTTCCCCTCTCTCTGGGGCGGCTCTAAATAACCTGTACTGTGTTGATGAGCCGTTAAACAACATTCAATTCAATTGATGTAAAATTGAAACGATTTATACTCACAACTGATTTTAAAATAAGATATTAAAATGTGGTATAATCTTGTTAAAGTCATGAAGAATACAACCATCCCAGGAATAAGTTATTGGCTGGAAAATATACTAGTTAGTTACCCTACGTTTACACTATGTTCCAGGCGACCACGGCAGCCACGGCAGCCCAAAACGTAGTGCGCCGTGGGATTTTGGACAGTTTTTGTCTTGGTACTCAAGTTCTGTTAGGTATCATTACGTTTTCTTATGGTCTATTAAGGTATCCGTTACACACCGTGAGCTGAAACGAGCCGCCGAAGCCCCGGAGACCCGACGGTGCACTACGTTTAAGTCCACGGTATGTCACGGACGCTTGTACGTTTCCTCACGGCCTCTGATGGGACCTCTCACGTTTTGTCGCTTAACAATCAAGGTTTGCCACGTCTGTCAAGTTCTATCAAGGCCCACTAAGGTTAGCCGTGACCTCCGGGTAAGGGGGGGGGGGGCAAAAACAGCAACAAAATACTGCAACAGTCAGTGTATTCTGAACCTTCAATGAGAGAACATGAATGTGCATGACGAGGATGATTTCGTATTTGTATGTTTGCTGGGCGCATACATTCGGTCTTTGCGTAAGCAAGAATGCCGCCAGCAGCTGCAGAGGGAACTGGTCGGTGTAGATAGATGGCGCAGGAGGCGGGCAAGAAGACCAAGGTCAATGTGGGTGCGGTCATGGTTATCCGAAGAAAGACGACAGCAGTTCGGACACTACTCAACATTCATAACAAGAGAGCTACGAACCGAGGACGTAAATGCCTTTCAGAACTATCTGCGAATGCCACCAGAGCTCTTCGACGAGATTCTCGAAAAAATTACGCCAGCAATCGAGAAACAGGACACAAAGTTTCGCTCTGCTCTACCACCTGGACTTAAACTTTCTTTGACACTGCGACATTTGGCTACTGGGGACAACTACGCGTCACTCTCCTATGCATTCAGGTGCAGTAAGGCATCCATCTGCTATATGGTGCCAGAAGTTTGTAAGGCCATCGTTGACGCCTACAAGGATGAAGTGTTCACCGTTCCTGTGACGCCTGATGAATGGAGAGTCATTGCTCAGGAGTTTGAAGAGAGGTGGAATGTTCCACATGCGATAGGAGCACTCGACGGAAAACATATAGCAATCAGCAAGCCACCCAACACAGGATCTTTGTACCACAACTACAAAGGCTTTTTCAGCGTCCCTCTCCTTGCCTTGGTGGATGCCCAGTATCGTTTCATATGGATTGAAGTTGGTGGGGTGGGGCACATGTCAGATGCGCAAATTTTTAACGACTCAGAGCTCTATGAACTTCTCGAAGAAGATCTTATAGGATTGCCACCACCTTGTCCTCTGCCTAATGATGACCAGAATCAGGACGTACCCTACTTTATCCTGGGAGATGATGCATTTGCATTAAGAAACTACTTAATGAAACCGTATTCAAGAAGAGCTATGTCGAAAGAAAGCCTTATCTTCAATTACCGCATATCCCGTGGACGAATTGTGGTTGAAAACGCTTTTGGGATCCTGGCTAATCGATTCAGGTGCTTCCTGGGAACTCTAGAACAGGGACCAGACACAGGTAAGTAAATGAGCCGCGACGTGAGAAAACCGGTCTTCGGGGTTTCCGACCAGGTCCGACAAAAACCGGGCTGTGCAGCTACAGAAGATGATTAGAGGCTTAAAATTTTGGAATTAGAAAGAAGAGGGAATGTACTATCCAAGTAGCGAAAACAAAGGCGCTGATCAGCTTCGCGGTTACCGTGTTCGTTCGGTGATATAAAAATCGATCTATTCACCGAAAAAAACATCGAATATACTTTATGTTATACTTTTGATAGAGATACTTACTGTTCGGTTGCGGTGAATCTGTCTGCAGCTTGACCAGACTTTGTAACAGCTGTCTTCAGTTTGCCAAGCTTGGTGCGCATGCTTTCGTACCAGGTCTTGAGCTCTTTGGGTGTACGGTTCATTTGCCTGGCCTGCTCTGCCCACAGTCGGTCTTTTGCTGCTGTGTCCTTGTATCCAGCAAGTCTCTTTGAGTAGAGCGTGGGGTTCTGCTGGAGGAAGTCAATGACGAGCTCCTTCTCTTCCTCTGAAAGGTTGGTGACAACCCTTGGTGCAACCCTCTTCCTAGTAGGTGCATCTTCCTCAGCTTCCTCGACTTCCCGTGCAGGTTCAGACTGTGTTATTGGGCCAGGAGCAGGACCATGTTCTTCTTCTTCAGGCGGCGGTGATCGGCGAGGATCCTCTTCGTCCACGCCTTGCCTTCTTTGTTGGCATTATTTATACTATG
Source organism: Cyrtodaria siliqua (assembly GCA_037043455.1). Classification (NCBI taxonomy): domain Eukaryota; kingdom Metazoa; phylum Mollusca; class Bivalvia; order Adapedonta; family Hiatellidae; genus Cyrtodaria; species Cyrtodaria siliqua. The sequence continues at coordinate 88,255 of JAWPHD010010275.1, read as the reverse complement.
AAAAAGATAATATATCTGCACTCGTCGGTGTTTGTCACTCGAATGAAACGTCCCTGTCGGCTTGAACAGTTTTATACTACTTGTGCGCCTGCGCGCACCTTGTCAGAACGTAGCAGAACTTCAGGTAAACCGTAATACGCCGAGACATATCGTGATTGAACGTGACGAAACGGCTAACGTTCCCCGTAGCTCGCCGTGAGGTCCGTGAGAAATCGTGGCAAGCCTGGATAAAACGTGCAGCCACCCTAAAACAACCGCAGCTAAACGGGAACTAAACGTGGCAGACCGTAACACAACTTCACAGGACCGTAAGTTGCCGGGTCATACTCTTGCTTCACGTCTTGCTACGGACACTGTCCAAGTTTTGTTAAGGTCTGTAACGTACTTTCACGTTTCGTTGCGTTCACCCCGTTTTACTGCGTTCTATAAAGTAGGTCATCTTCGCCGGGACGACCGTGGCAAATTTTAAGTCTGACTTAAAATTTGTCCCGGCGTCCACGGCAGTCACGGCGAGATACGTTAGTCGATACCGTTCCCCTACGTTGTCTCACGGTCACCCCGTTTCGTCCACGGTTGTCTGAAACGTGGCTGCCGTGGCCGCCGGGAACATAGTGTAAACGGGGGGTTAACTTAATTTATAGATGATTGATTGATTGAATTGGATTTTATAGTCGCACCAACAGCTAAGGTCATATGGCGACTTTCCAGCTTCCACTGGTGGAGGAAGACCCCAGGTGCCCCTCCGGGCAATTTTCGTGCACGGGCGGGCACCTGGGTAGAACCACCGACATTCCGCAAGCCAGAATTTATAGATGAAAAAGCAGTTGCATTAAGATAACTCGATATTTTGATATTTGTTTTTATTACTGTAAATCCGATATTATTCGTGAGGGTTTTATTTACACTAATATTCTCGAATCAACTACCTCGCGAATTCAACAAACACGGATAATAAACTCAACCATTCGAAATGAAGTAGATTTGAATTATTTACACATGATCGGTATGTCTATATATGTGTACAAGCAAGAAATATTTTATCCTTTAGAGTGGTGAACCAATACTTACTTATTAATTTATATCGATCTGATTTAAAGTAGAAATTATGATAATATTTGTAAAATTTGTTTTAGATTTGTTAATTTTAATAATCATAATGAATCGAGGCTATTGAATAAGTTTAAGCATCTATAATTTGCATTTATCCTTTTATTAATATGCTATATTGGGTAGTAACAGAAAGTATGGCGACGTTTGTTTTACATAAATATCTTTTCGATATAGGGCAAAATCACGTTGTTCATAAACCTACATATCAAAAATGCTAATTTTATTTTCTGTTTACTGTTAGGTAGTGGTACTATAGTAACTGTATTTGTGAAACATCTGTGAAAGGAAAAGCGTTACAAATAATGGTTAATACAATCAATAAACCTTTACAATTATGTTCACACATTGTATCGCTTAGTATAATACTGTAATTTGTAATAGTCAATAGGGATGTCTGGGTAGCGCATTCGTAATTGATGGAAAACAAAGTTTAAACTTTAATAATTGGTTAACAAGCGCAAACAAATTTATTTCCGAGTTCACTCATGTCATTCAATTAAGTCCGAACACAGTAATATACACACTTGCAATATGGTTCACAAAAAGCTTTTAATCAAACTAATACAACATATTTATTTATGTACATGACAATGACACAATGATCGGGATAATGACCAGGATAATTGATGTGCATCCGAGCTATCTGGCCTGGAATTCAGCAACCAATCTTCACACTATTCTTAGACTTGAGCCCAAGTACTAAAATTTCGTTCACAGATATCTCCATGACCATCAAAGATAAACAATCGTAAGAAATAATGTGATTTACGGTAGTTATTACAACACTATATATTGTATTTTGTTAGGCAATCATTTCATTGTTGTATTTTGTTAGGCAATCATTCCATTGTTGTAGCCATTACTGACCAACGTTTCCTGTTTATCAAGGTGTTGTATGGTTATCCGATTAGTCTGCAAGTGTTGCAATAATAGGAGAAAACAAGGGATAATGTTGGGACAGTCATTTTATCTTTCTGAGAACACTGACATGCCGAGCTATTTTATCGGCTTGTTTGCATTTAAATAACAAGCATCAGACAATGAGAGTGCAGGGAATGTGTGTGTCAGCGAATGAGTGCATCAGAAAAATGTGTGCACCAGAGAATGAGTGCATCAGCAAATGAGTGTGTCAGAGAATGAGTGTGTCAGACAAGGAATGCATCAGAGTCAGAGTGCATCAGAAAATGAGTGCATCAGAGAATATGTGCATCAGAGAATGAGTGTGTCAGGAAATATGTGCATCAGAGAATGAGTGCATCAGAGTGAGTGCATCAGAAAATGAGTGCATCAGAGAATGAGTATTTAAGAGAATATTTGCCAGTATTTGAATTAATGTTATAATACATTACCAAAGCCAACCCTTGAAACGACTATTTATTTGTAACCAGATTCTGAGCTTTTAACTTTCTCAGCAATGGATGTGGCAGTTGTTGTCAACACCTTTATTGATGTCTTAATCTACTCAGCTTCACAGTTAGTTTAAGTGTTGTTGGCTCACAGGTAGTTAATGTCATCAACTCATCAGTATCATGGTCTGTATCATAGTGTAAGTTAAACAGATTTGTGCTTAAAATGAATTTTCTACAAGAAACAACGATATAAATGGAATCAGTATTACAGCCAAGATTATCGTAATTGATTGTTTTAGGACCATCTTGATTACTTTATTGCCAAGGACAATTATTTTAGAGTCATTAGCTTTGCTTCACTGTTTGTTGGCCCCACCAGTTCAATACTGGTCAAAGACCTGCAAAGCTGATATCATGGAGCACTGGCCTGCAGCTGTCAGGCAGTTGTCAGGCAATTGTCCGCATTTACTTCTATGCCTAAATTTTGTGTGCTCAGAGCTCCAGATAATAGTCTGGTCTAAAGGTCAAATGTTATTGTATTTGTAAGTTCAATGTCCCGTAGGTGTCAAACAGGGCTGTTGTAGAAGTTACACACTGGGAAAACCATAGAAAACAGGGGAGATAACTCATTACCCTCTTGTATGTAAATATGGACTATACTGCATCCTTAGTTGTATTTATTTAACATTGTGTAGCCAACATCAACCTTAAAGAATTGCAGTATATTTTCAGTATATTTCCAGTATATTTCCAACATGATTTTGGAGTGTTACTGCAGTATGATTGCAGCAATGCTTCCTTCATGGTGCAAACTTCTTCCATAAGGAAGCATGAATGCAGTATGTTTTAATATGTAAATTATGCTGGAAACATACAGCATATGTGCTTCAATGCAGTATATGCTTCAGTGCAGTATATGCTTTAGTGCAGTATATGCTTTAGTGCAGTATATGCTTCAGTGCAGTATATGCTCCTATGCAGTATATGCTTCAGTGCAGTATATGCTTCAGTGCAGTATATGCTTCAGTGCAGTATATGCTCCTATGCAGTATATGCTTCAGTGCAGTATATGCTTCAGTGCAGTATATGCTTCAGGGCAGTATATGCTCTTATGCAGTATATGCTTCAGTGCAGTATATGCTCCTATGCAGTATATGCTTCAGTGCAGTATATGCTTCAGGGCAGTATATGCTTCAGTGCAGTATATGCTTCAGTGCAGTATATGCTCCTATGCAGTATATGCTTCAGGGCAGTATATGCTTCAGTGCAGTATATGCTTCAGGGCAGTATATGCTTCTATGCAGTATATGCTTCAGTGCAGTATATGCTTCAGGGCAGTATATGCTCCTATGCAGTATATGCGTCAGTGCAGTATATGCTCCTATGCAGTATATGCTTCAGTGCAGTATATGCCTCAGGGCAGTATATGCTCCTATGCAGTATATGCTTCAGTGCAGTATATGCTCCAGGGCAGTATATGCTTCAGTGCAGTTTATGCTTCAGGGCAGTATATGCTCCTATGCAGTATATGCTTCAGTGCAGTATATGCTTCAGGGCAGTATATGCTTCAGGGCAGTATATGCTTCAGTGCAGTATATGCTTCAGGGCAGTATATGCTTTAGGGCAGTATATGCTCCTATGCAGTATATGCTTCAGTGCAGTATATGCTTCAGTGCAGTATATGCTTCAGTGCAGTATATGCTTCAGTGCAGTATAATCTTCAGGGCAGTATATGCTCCTATGCAGTATATGCTTCAGTGCAGTATATGGTTCCGGGCAGTATATGCTTCTTTGCAGTATATGCTTCAGTGTAGTATATGCTTCTATTCAGTATATGCTGTAACGCAGAAGTGTAGCAGCATGAGAGCAGCATGTTTTTTATTACATATATAAGTAATACTATCCGTAATATGAGGGGCAGAATTTTTTATTAGTCGCGTGCCAATAAGATCACATCCAGTGGCCTCAGATATATCCTTTTTTTTAAAGAACTTTTCAACTTACTCCCTTGCAATTTCTAAAAATTTAAATAAGCTTTCTTCAGGAACCCTGCTATCACACAAAGATTTAAGTTTTTCAAATTTTGACCTTAAAGGGACACATGGCAATCTTGAGTTTTATATCAGGCATTAAAATTAGTACAGTGATTTATTAATCCTATATGATTTTGACTTTAAAACTGCTTGCATATACAGGGCTCTAGATAAGGGGCGTATCGGCGTATTTTACGCAATTAAAATCAATAAATACGCAAAAATAATTAATTCTGGACGTACCAGATACGCTTTCAAAATCTTGAATACGTAAATACAAAAAGGAACGCACGTATCGTCTTTTTGCCGATTTCATCGGACATTTCGATTTATTACGGCCGTTTTGACTTTATTCGAGTACCTGTCAAAAAACTGCGTCGTTTAAGCGCTTGCCCGCAATAACTTATATAGAAGATAAAACGTCTGAATGACACTGACGATGGAGTCGCGTGGGATCGCATTCTCGGTTCCCGGGTTACTTTTTTCGGAATTTGTATCAAGTTTAATAGATCGATTTTATGTATTTTTTTAAAGTTACAGTTGCTGCCACGCGGATTACGACTAATCACACTCAACGCGGGGATTTTATCTCACCGCGGATTTTGATTTTGATTTTGTCCACGCGATCAGCGGAGAGTCCACTCATCGCGGGGACATTAACTTTTAACCACCGCGACACAATCACCACGATTCGCCGTGATCCGTTTTGATTCGCACACCCCTGTGAAATCGCAGGTCATCGCCGCGATTTATCTTCAGTATCAATGTACAATTTTGCAGTCAATTTAATGCATTATTATTCAATAACTATTAAAAAATCGAAGCAGAAGACAATTTTATTTTTGTTTTCGGAAAATTCAAATGCCCGGATAATGTATACTGGGTCACGATAGTTATATGGCGGTTCCTATTACCGACTTCGCGGTGACTGCATGAACATAAAATTCAATTTGTAATTCTTATACTGACAGACTTAAAACTTTACTAGTCAATAGTGTTTTGACATTGTTTTTGTAGTTTTGACATTTTTTTATGTGTTCCTGTATTATGTAATGACTGTTTTCATTGCAAAATAGCAATGGTTCCATAAATAAAGATAAAAAATACTCAGTGTTTATTGCATCATAAATATAATTACACAATCATTTTTTGTTGTACACAATTTATTTAAATATAGGGAGTATTTACACAATTAAGATAAGTTCGGAGAGTAACAAGGCCAAAAATAAAATTATGTTTGTTTCCCCTTCCCGACCGACCCACCGAAATTGCCGCGACCCGAATTATTTTTTCGACACTGGCGAAAAAAAAAATTTTTTTTTTTTTTTTTTTTTTTTTTTTTTTTAATTTTTTTTTTGTCTTAAATGTGTCTTATAGGTAGCATGCATTCCAGTTTTGGATCTCAAATAAAAGAAATGAAATAAAAAAATTATTTTACCTACCTACCTACCCAACCCTTTTTTGCATGGGTCGGGAAGGGGAAACAAACATAATTTTCTTTTTGGCCCAATACACAATTATTTTAAATCTAGGGAGTACTTACACAATTCCGAGAAATTCTTATCTAGAGCCCTGCATATAATTAAATAAAAAAAATGAGAATTCTATTTCCTTCATTACTCTACACGTTTTTTAAAATATATTATTGGTGCAATATTATCAAAAGTCAGTTATATGTAAAAATAATTTGCTTTGAACTGTTCTAATAATTAATATTAACGATTGAACAAATTCAAGTTAAGAGAAAAACTAACGGGACGCCGTGAGTTTTTAAACAAATCAAGATTGCCGTGTGTCCCTTTAAAACAGTGTTTTTTATGTTTGAAGCTACTGAAATGGAGAACCTATTAAATTCATTTGTAATTTTGCTGCAATTTCATTGATCTCATTTTCTTTAATTTTTAGTGAAGGAATATTTGAGTTGCTATTTCTTTTATTGACTCCTATTTCTTTGAATAATTTTCATACACTACCGGGTTTGTTATTGTTTTCCATTATTAAAGCTGACTATTGTGCATGTTTGGATTGTTTAACAACTTTATTTCGCCATATTTAGTACTGATTTTCATCATTTAATGATTTGTATCTATCTCTTGTCTTTATGGCATCAATAATATCAGGAGTTTATCCACTTTGGCTGTTGTTTATACGTTACCCAATGTGAATTGAATTGAATTGGATTTTATAGTCGCACCAACAGCTATTAGGTCATATGGCGACTTTCCAGCTTCCATTGGTGGAGGAAGACCCTAGGTGCCCCTCCGGGCAATTTTCGTGCACAGACGGGCACCTGGGTAGAACCACCGACGTTCCGCAAGCCAGCTGGATAGCTTCCTCACATAAAGATTCCTAAGGCCCCTGAGGGATCGAACCTACAGCGGTGAGGGGCAAGTGATTTCAAGTCAGAGACGTTAACCACTCGGCCACGGACGCCCCTTACCCAATGTGATTTCATGGGCAAATGTTTGTCTATAATATTCAAAAACATAGATGACCATGTGTTTACAATTTCGTTTGTGTCATCAAATACTTTGATTATATCCCACGGTGCAGACTGCAGATCATGCATGAAGTTGTCCTTATTAAAATGTTTGTAAGACCTGTATGATATAGTATGATGCGACAATTTAGGCTGTGTGCAATTTGTTTTTCGAGTAAGAAATATAGGAAAGTGGTCACTTAATCCCATGTGAGGGACGTCGATAGAGCTAATATCTGCTTGCACATTGCAGCTAGTATATATGATCTACCAGGGTTGCTTGCACATTGCAGTATATATGATCTATCAGGGTTTCTGAATGTGTGGCTTTCCTGGTTACTTTAGTTACTTTTTGAAATAGACCAATTGGTTCCACATCCACTGAAACGCAAAGGAAATGCAACACGGGAATTTCCGCTATATATTGTATGTACAATATACTGCTGTTAATCGAATGGTACATGGCTACGTAAGACCTTTCCTTTTGGAAAAAAATACTAAAACAACACATAATACAGCAAATAGTATTCCTTCAAAGTTTCATTATTGACAGAGTACGCGTTTGGCTCAAGCATGTGAGCAAACTTTAAAGGATGCAAAATTTTGCAAACTCTTTACGTTAAATACAGTACTGAACTGGCTCAGTTTTTCAAAGAGCAACTTCAACATTTATGAAGTTCTTGTTACAAGGTGTAGTGTGATTAAAACGTCTACAACATCACAGTTGTGTCCTTTCTCTAATTAACTGCAACTTTTTTTTTTACAAAACATCTTGGGATTTCTTTGGAATATTATGCGCAATTAAGTGTGCAGTATATACAATATATAGCGGAAATTTCTGTGTTGCGTTTCTTTTGCGCTTCAGTATATTCTAACCATGACTCTTTTGTCTGTTCATTAAACAGGTCCCTATTAAAATCTCCTAGCAAGTACATCTCTTTTTGTGATTCTAGTACCTTTTCTATTAAGTTTTCAAAATTTCATTCCATACAATAGTTTCTGTTGGATGCCTGTAAATCATATCTACCAGAAATGTTATCCTCGTATAGCCAACATCACTCTAATAATAGATTTATCCTTGTATATCCTACATCACTGTAACTAATAATATATTTATCCTTGTATAGCCAACATCATTGTAACTAATGATAGATTTATCCTTGTATAGCCAACATCACTGTAACTAATAATATATTTATCCTTGTATAGCCAACATCTCTGTAACTAATAATAGATTTATTCTTGTATAGCCAACATCACTGTAACTAATAATATATTTATCCTTGTATAGCCAACATCACTGTAACTAATAATAGATTTATCCTTGTATAGCCAACATCACTGTAACTAATAATAGATTTATCCTTGTATAGCCAACATCTCTGTAACTAATAATAGATTTATCCTTGTATAGCCAACATCACTGTAACTAATAATAGATTTATCCTTGTATAGCCAACATCTCTGTAACTAATAATAGATTTATTCTTGTATAGCCAACATCTCTGTAACTAATAATAGATTTATCCTTGTATAGCCAACATCTCTGTAACTAATAATAGATTTATTCTTGTATAGCCAACATCACTGTCACTAATAATAGATTTATCCTTGTATAGCCAACATCTCTGTAACTAATAATAGATTTATTCTTGTATAGCCAACATCACTGTAACTAATAATAGATTTATCCTTGTGTATAGCCAAATAGATTTATCCTAAGTTGTATTCGATTCTTACGGATGGTGGGAGGTGTACAGTACTGGTTCTACCCAGGAAAAGTGGGTGCCTCCATCACAAAAAATCGACCGTCATAATATTATATGACCTTACGTGTGTTGAAAATGATGTAAAGCACCATACAAAGAAAAAACAAAGTTGTATAGCCAACATCACTGTAACTATAATAATAGATTTAATCATTGTTATTAACTTTGTATTCTTCTCATTTTTGCATGTAATGGCAATAAAATGTTTTTTGCCTTGACCCTTCAACATAAGCATTATACAACTAAGGGCTTGATGAATTAAAATTCTAAAACCAGCCTGCAAATATGATGATGATCTACTAATGTACTTAATTTAAATTACCCTAGCTGTTATAAGAAAAATGAAGATGAGTTTACAAGCAGTGTGAAATACATCTAGATGGCATAATGTAGGTACTTGATAGCTAGGTTATTAACATACCTGCATTTTTTGTTAATAGCAGATATACTTAGCAGGGGCGTAGCTGGAGACTTTAGAATGTGTATGTAAACAGTCTAGGGGGTCCGGGGGAATACTCCCCCGAATTTGTTTTTTTCCTAGACCGTCTGTGGTGCAATCTGAAAGCTTTCTAACAAAATTAGGCTGATTTTGTCTATGAAGTTTTTGTATTTTTTTCTAGAAAAAAAATTAAAAAAGTGAGCTAAATGAAAAAGTTACCTGAGCCCCCCTTTGTTACTCTAGACTTAATAAAATTAGGATAAAAAGTAAACATTCCACAGTAACAACACAGTTACACTTCTGTACAATTAATGTTAATATTCCAAATATCTATAGTCTTAGATGTTACAAGTGTTATATCTTAAGTTACCTATTGCCCCAAGTGTTACAGATATATCTAACACTCATCACACAAGAGATTCATTATAAATATCTGCTTCAGCTGTCAATCACTGTTATAGAGGCCTGTACTGCTGTAGAGATGCTGTAACGCTTCAGAATACAGCAATAATAAGTCGCATAAGTAACTAATTACTTTTTTGTTTCTACATAAAGTTATATAATTTTAGAAGACAACATAACAACTCATAAAGCAGGATTTCCACCATTTTCAAGTACAATGTTTTGTGTACAGTACATTCCAAACCTTGATAGTTTATTAAATTCTCGGCTATTATATTTGCAGAATGATCACACTTAATATACACTCAGTATATTTTAAAATGCAACATTTTTAATTTCCCATTTATATTAAAATTTTAGTTTGCTGGTTTTAAGATTGTATTTTATGTTAGTACACAAGTCTCTTTGTCCCCAAAAGTTAACATATGGCGATAAACAGTTGCATAAGATTTGCTCTACTTCATTCAGTTAAAGTTCTCGGCCATGTTTTGTTTCATGAACAATTTTTGTTAATGTTTATTGAAATCGAAATCAATACACAGCAATACACAATTCACATATTGCAATGTCTGTGAAAAGCGAGAATACGATTTTATTTGATGACGTAGAAAACTTTGAACAGGTAAATTAATCCACAGGTAAATGTATTTAGCAATAAATATCTGGCAATAGTTGTGCAGCTATACAATTCAGATTTACCGCATTTCCCTGTGCAGTCACGCAGTGGTAAAAGTAGTATCTACGTACGTCATGCACATAATACTTATTTTTACATACAACTTAGTAGCGGTTTTAAATATATGTTTCTCTCCGAGACTATCAAGAAATGTTCATATGATGTTTAAGATTTAAATTTGTTAATTGATAATACTGCAAAAAGGCAGGCTATTCATCTTTAAATCACATTTTGCACAAGGACTTCAATTCCACTCTAGAAATTCAAAAAAATACCAATTGTTCCCCTTTCAAATTACTGAATATGTCTAAATGGAGATTTGGAAAAGCTTTTCTTGCATACCGGATAAGGCTATCCACGTTTTAATGGATTTTACGCGCACCAACATCCGGTGCAGGAAAAGGTGCAAAATGCTAGTAGCTTGCGGCGTCAACACACAACATGTCTCTGATATGCAAGAATCGCAAAATTCTAAAAATAAAATAATTCTAAAAATGATTTAATAGACTGTTATATACCGGTTGGAATTCCCTATCTTTGCCAGATACCCATGAAAGATTCTTATAATAGCCCATAGCTGTGTTCTTTCATGTTAGTTCTATATATTGCCTGCACATTCTCAACAGGCGTTAACTGGTGGGAATTGTTTTCATTCATGTCTGCATCATCATAATTCACTACCAGACAAAAATAATGGTCTACAAGCTTTCCCCTGTGGTTCTACAAAAAGGTTAAACACCAGGTAATGGCTCTCTAGTCAATAAGCACGTGGCATGTAGGCATGCAAAGTCAATAAGCACGTGGCAAGTAGGCATGCATGGTGATGGCAAGAAGGTAAGGTTAATCCCCATCATAATTCTTGTCAAAACATTTTACACCATCTGTCAAAACTTCCTGTAGTCTATCTTTTTTTTTAACAGTTTTTAACGAATGTTAAGGAAACTTTCAGGAAAGTAACACTGAAGTACAGATGCACATAATTGTCTTTGCATTTCAGTCGAATGTTTTTTTCAGAGAGTAAACTCTCCTTGTTTGTAATGTGACAACCTTATCCACTTAACTCCTGCGCCCGTTTTTAGGAGATTTTGTGAACGTTTTGATTACTATAGTTTCGATTATAGGAAATCCTTCATGGGATGGTTGGTGCTTTTCGCGAACTAGTGGATGCATGTGAACAAAACATGCCTGCAATGCAGAAGAGTCAGTTTATGTCTGATTTTATCCAAAATATTTTACTTTGTTGAATTTGCAGATGATGTCAGTTAACATCAGCAACACTTTATTGACATCACAGTTATTAATATTTGTGTTTAATGGAGTGAGTTATTAATATTTAGTAAGAACTAATTATGAATTTTCTTTCACTGAGAAATCCCAATCTTTCACCCATAAAAATGAAATAAAAATAATATACATCATATTATTCAACTCAGAATGACTTCTGTTATTTACCCGATCACCCCACAACACTCAGACCCGATCACACCTCAACACTCAGACCCGATCACCCCTCAACACTCAGATCCGATCACCCCACAACACTCAGACCCGATCACCCCTCAACACTCAGACCCGATCACCCCTCAACACTCAGACCCGATCACCCCACAACACTCAGACCCGATCACCCCACAACACTCAGACCCGATCACCCCTCAACACTCAGACCCGATCACCCCACAGCACTCAGACCCGATCACCGCTCAACACTCAGACCCGATCACCCCTCAACACTCAGACCCGATCACCCCTCAACACTCAGACCCGATCACCCCTCAACACTCAGACCCGATCACCCCTCAACACTCAGACCCGATCACCCCTCAACACTCAGACCAGATCACCCCTCAACACTCAGACCCGATCACCCCTCAACACTCAGACCCGATCACCCCTCAACACTCAGACCCGATCACCCCTCATCACTCAGACCCGATCACCCCTCAACACTCAGACCCGATCACCCCTCAACACTCAGACCCGATCACCCCTCAACACTCAGACCCGATCACCCCACAACACTCAGACCCGATCACCCCACAACACTCAGACCCGATGACCCCTCAACACTCAGACCCGTTAAACATTGGTCACTATGATGGGCACAAAATAGCTGCTTTTAGTAGTAGACAAAATATGACTACTTGTTTTCCAGTTGGATTTTGTTTATTACTGCAGGGTCAAAGAACTAGTGCGTAAATGTTTATAATAGTTATCCACTTAACTAATGTGATATGTGTGATGGATTTGGCATGGAGACAGAAGCATAATTTACCAAAGGCAATTGACAAGTATAACCAAGGGAAGAAAGAAAAGTTACAGTGTTTAACGTTAAGCCTTTATCACTGGTCGGCGAGTAAAACATTGTATAAGTATTATTCTGTTTACAAAATGTTTTTTTGCTCCTCTTTCATATAGGGCTTGAATGTTTGTACCCTACCATATGTTACTGTAACTCGCAGGTACCTAGGTACTCACTTATATGATAATTCCCCACCCCACCCCACTCCTCCATGAGATACAATGAGATTACCAAAGGCATTTCATGATTTTTTAACTTCATGAACACAGAAGCAGTGACAGCTGAAACTTTTCTTTTCATGTTGCTTCAGAGATGGTGTTAATTACCCCTGAACCTATGACTGGCTAATGAGGTAATATCCACACAGTCACATGACTGGCAGGTTGATAGTCTCAATTATCTAAGATAACTGGATGCATGTGAGATTGCTTACACAAATTATTTATAACTTCCAGTTATTTGCAGTGAATGCATGTCTCTGCTGGAGGAAAAACAGTGATGTGGAGTGTACAGAATTCTTGAACGCAACAATTTATTTTGTATATTCTGTAATTGGTATTTATTATAAAACAAGAGCGCCACCTAGCTACGCCCATTGGCTAAGTATTTTAAGTGAAAAGCATTTCCTAGGTGTCTGGTCTATATGACCTTGACCTTTGACCTACTGACAAAAATCTGATAGGGATTGTTGTTTAACCAAGAGCAATATTTCTTATTGTAGGTCAAATAGTTCATGAATAACAGCCCAAAAAAATAATTTGTGATCAGGTCACAGTGACTTTGACAATGGCCTACTAACCATAAAATCAACAGGAGTCATTGTTGCAAAATGGATACTGGATACTATTTGTATGAAGTTTGTTACAGGTATTATCTAGTACAGTGCAGAAGGCATTTTTCATGTGACCTGAACCTTTGACCTACTAACCCCAATATTAATATGATAACATATGGGTACTATTTCTTTAAAGTTTCAAGATTGTAGGTCTAAATTGTTACAAGTTATAGCTGGGGGGGGGGGGGAAGTGCTTCTCAGGATTGGGTCATTGTCAGGTCAGTGTGACATTGATGGCCTGCTGACTCCAGAAGTAATAGCGGGCTTCCTCCTATCACCAAGGCCAATGTATCTATGAAGTTTAATGGGTTTATACTTCCCGAGTTATCGTGTGGAATATGTATGTCCATATGGGGAAATGGTTACTTTGACATTTGACCTACTAACACCAAAAGCAATAGTGTTCGTCCTCTCATCCAAGGCAATGTTTGTAAAGTTTCATGAGTGTCAGTGTTATGCTACTAAGAGTTATTGCTTGAAAAAATGGATGTCTATATGATGTCATGATGACCTTTACACTTGACCTAGTGACCCCAAAAAGCAATAGAACTCCTCCTCTCACTTTAGGGCAATGTACCTGTTTCCGATTAATTGATTATAATCATGAAATTGTCAGTAAATGCATCGACATGATCGTCGATGATGACATATTATTCGTCGACAAATTATTCCAGTGACTGTGGGTGTTTTGGTTTCGAAGTTATACTGCAGAGTGTGTAATCGTTTACGGATGGACTGAAGGACAACCCCATACCATAATACGTCCCGCTTTTCAAACTGGCATTTAAAAACTAAATAAAAATACTACACATTCCTAGTTCTTTTCCTACTTCTTTCATTGCAAAAAACGTCCTTACTCATTGATAATTGTACACTTTGTAACAGCTAGGGTAAAGGGACACATGGCAATCTTGAAGTTTTTATTGACCATTAAAGTGCGTTCTTCTAAGTTTTAAGCCCCTCCGCCCATATGCCAGCAGCGAATTCCGGTATAGCTGGGTGCAATAAAGTGTGGACTGGCGAACATTAGAATTAGCATCTATTTATATTCAGTATCATTTTGACTTTAAAACTGCTTGCATATGGTTAAATGAAATTTTGAATTGTTTTCTTCGTTATTCTACAATATGCCATTATTGGTGCAATACTATTAACAGTTAGTAATATGCAAACACAATTTGCGCAGAACTATTCTAATAATTAATATTAATGATTGCAAAAAATGCAAGTTATGTAGAAAAACTAACGGAATGCCTGCCGTGAGTGTTAAACAAATCCAGATTGCCATGTGTCCCTTTACCATTTTATATCCGGTTACATGACTGGCTCTATCCGATACCCAGGTACTTCAGTACTTATCCCAGGTACTTCAGTACTTATCCCAGGCACTTCAGTACTTATCCCAGGTACTTCAGTACTTATCCCAGGTACTTCAGTACTTATCCCAGGTACTTCAGTACTTATCCCAGGCACTTCAGTACTTATCCCAGGTACTTCAGTACTTATCCCAGGTACTTCAGTACTTATCCCAGGTACTTCAGTACTTATCCCAGGTACTTCAGTACTTATCCCAGGCACTTCAGTACTTATCCCAGGTACTTCAGTACTTATCCCAGGTACTTCAGTACTTATCCCAGGTACTTCAGTACTTATCCCAGGTACTTCAGTACTTATCCCAGGCACTTCAGTACTTATCCCAGGCACTTCAGTACTTATCCCAGGTACTTCAGTACTTATCCCAGGCACTTCAGTACTTATCCCAGGCACTTCAGTACTTATCCCAGGTACTTCAGTACTTATCCCAGGTACTTCAGTACTTATCCCAGGTACTTCAGTACTTATCCCAGGCACTTCAGTACTTATCCCAGGTACTTCAGTACTTATCCCAGGTACTTCAGTACTTATCCCAGGTACTTCAGTACTTATCCCAGGTACTTCAGTACTTATCCCAGGCACTTCAGTACTTATCCCAGGTACTTCAGTACTTATCCCAGGTACTTCAGTACTTATCCCAGGCACTTCAGTACTTATCCCAGGTACTTCAGTACTTATCCCAGGTACTTCAGTACTTATCCCAGGCACTTCAGTACTTATCCCAGGCACTTCAGTACTTATCCCAGGCACTTCAGTACTTATCCCAGGTACTTCAGTACTTATCCCAGGTACTTCAGTACTTATCCCAGGCACTTCAGTACTTATCCCAGGTACTTCAGTACTTATCCCAGGTATTTCAGTACTTATCCCAGGCACTTCAGTACTTATCCCAGGTACTTCAGTACTTATCCCATGTACTTCAGTACTTATCCCAGGTACTTCAGTACTTATCCCAGGTACTTCAGTACTTATCCCAGGTACTTCAGTACTTATCCCAGGCACTTCAGTACTTATCCCAGGTACTTCAGTACTTATCCCAGGTACTTCAGTACTTATCCCAGGTACTTCAGTACTTATCCCAGGTACTTCAGTACTTATCCCAGGCACTTCAGTACTTATCCCAGGCACTTCAGTACTTATCCCAGGTACTTCAGTACTTATCCCAGGTACTTCAGTACTTATCCCAGGTACTTCAGTACTTATCCCAGGTACTTCAGTACTTATCCCAGGCACTTCAGTACTTATCCCAGGTACTTCAGTACTTATCCCAGGTACTTCAGTACTTATCCCAGGTACTTCAGTACTTATCCCAGGTACTTCAGTACTTATCCCAGGTACTTCAGTACTTATCCCAGGTACTTCAGTACTTATCCCAGGTACTTCAGTACTTATCCCAGGTACTTCAGTACTTATCCCAGGCACTTCAGTACTTATCCCAGGTACTTCAGTACTTATCCCAGGCACTTCAGTACTTATCCCAGGTACTTCAGTACTTATCCCAGGTACTTCAGTACTTATCCCAGGCACTTCAGTACTTATCCCAGGCACTTCAGTACTTATCCCAGGTACTTCAGTACTTATCCCAGGCACTTCAGTACTTATCCCAGGCACTTCAGTACTTATCCCAGGTACTTCAGTACTTATCCCAGGCACTTCAGTACTTATCCCAGGCACTTCAGTACTTATCCCAGGTACTTCAGTACTTATCCCAGGTACTTCAGTACTTATCCCAGGTACTTCAGTACTTATCCCAGGTACTTCAGTACTTATCCCAGGCACTTCAGTACTTATCCCAGGCACTTCAGTACTTATCCCAGGTACTTCAGTACTTATCCCAGGCACTTCAGTACTTATCCCAGGTACTTCAGTACTTATCCCAGGTACTTCAGTACTTATCCCAGGTACTTCAGTACTTATCCCAGGCACTTCAGTACTTATCCCAGGTACTTCAGTACTTATCCCAGGTACTTCAGTACTTATCCCAGGTACTTCAGTACTTATCCCAGGTACTTCAGTACTTATCCCAGGTACTTCAGTACTTATCCCAGGTACTTCAGTACTTATCCCAGGTACTTCAGTACTTATCCCAGGCACTTCAGTACTTATCCCAGGTACTTCAGTACTTATCCCAGGTACTTCAGTACTTATCCCAGGTACTTCAGTACTTATCCCAGGCACTTCAGTACTTATCCCAGGCACTTCAGTACTTATCCCAGGTACTTCAGTACTTATCCCAGGTACTTCAGTACTTATCCCAGGCACTTCAGTACTTATCCCAGGCACTTCAGTACTTATCCCAGGCACTTCAGTACTTATCCCAGGTACTTCAGTACTTATCCCAGGTACTTCAGTACTTATCCCAGGTACTTCAGTACTTATCCCAGGCACTTCAGTACTTATCCCAGGCACTTCAGTACTTATCCCAGGTACTTCAGTACTTATCCCAGCCCTAGTCTTTGGTAACAATCCTTTAATCTGGAAGTTAAAGGGACACACAGCAATCTTGATCTATTGATCAAGTGCTAAAATAGCATCTTGATTTATTAATCCAGTATTAGTTTCACTTTTGTAAACCCTGATCAGCCTGCGAGTTACCGTCCATTGTAAACCCAGATCAGCCTGCTAGTAACTCACAGGCTGATCAGGGTTTACAATGTCCGGCTGCTGCCATTTTCCCCAAAGCTCCCCTTTGTCAAATAAATAGAATGGTCTTAATTCAAAGAAAGAACAGTCCATAATATATATGTAGCGGGTCAAGGGTTAAATAATAAGTAATAACATGGAGTTATATTTAGTTGTCTTCATTATTCTACTATTGCTTTGAATATTGTAACGGGGTACAGGTATATGGTTAAAAATCGATTCCTAACTGTATGTCCTCGATAACTCAGTGGTTAGAGTGCATGTACAGTAAACCAGAGACCCTGGGTTCAAGTCCCGGTTGAGGAACAATTTTTTGACCACCTGTTACATTTGGGGCTCATATGGGAGTATCCAGAGAAACACCAGCAGTGGTTCTCCAGTATATATAAAAATTTAGGGACGAATTACAGTCTGGTGGGGGTGTATGTAACTGGTTACAGATAAATGGTGAAATGTTGATTCCTAACCGTATGTCCTCGATAGTTCAGTGGTTAGAGTGCCCGTATGTCCTCGATAGCTCAGTGGTTAGAGCGCTATTATGGTAAACCAGAGACCCTCAGGGTTCGAGTCCTGGTTGAAGAACAATTTTTTCACCACCTGTTATATTATTGGTGCAATATGATTAACAGTTAATTTTGAAATATTCAGTAATTATCAGTAATGATTTGCAAAGATGCAAGTTATGTAGACAAGCTGACAGGATATCACAAGTTATGTAGACAAGCTGACACGATATCACAAGTTATGTAGACAAGCTCACAGGATATCACAAGTTATGTAGACAAGCTAATGGGATATCACAAGTTATGTAGACAAGCAGATGGGATATCACAAGTTATGTAGACAAGCAGATGGTATATCACAGGTTATGTAGACAAGCTGACAGGATATTACATGTTATGTAGACAAGCTGACAGGATATCACAAGTTATGTAGACAAGCAGACGGGATATCACATGTTATATAGACAAGCTGACAGGATATCACAAGTTATGTAGACAAGCAGACGGGATATCACATGTTATATAGACAAGCTGACAGGATATCACACGTTATATAGACAAGCTGACAGGATATCACAAGTTATGTAGACAAGCTGACGGGATATCACAAGTTGTGTAGACAAGCTGATGGGATATCACAAGTTATGTAAACAAGCAGACGGGTTATCACACGTTATGTAGACAAGCAGACGGGATATCACACATTATGTAGACAAGCAGACGGGATATCACACGTTATGAAGACAAGCTGACGGGATATCACAAGTTTTAAAACACTGAAGATTGCTGTGTGTCCCTTTAACCAATAAATGGTGTTTTACGTCATTTTTAGCACATAATTATGTTAGACCGTGTATAACGATCGATTTGTTTGTGGCAGAGGCAGACCACCCCATTTTTGCTGGGTAGAACCAGTACTGTATACCTCCCGCCATCCGTAAAAATTGACACTTTCTCACTCGACAAGTCAAAAATTGAATTGAACAAAATGAGTTTTACTTTAATTTGTTATTGTTTGTGGCTACATCATTGCTTGTCGATAATTTGTCAAATTTTAGTGTCTGATATGATCTATCCCAGGAGTCAGCTGCAGTAATTTCTAGCAGAAGTTTTTATGCATGGACTATTTCAATGCCGTGAAATACCATTCTTATTCCACCCAAGAGAATAACTTTGTCTGCTTTGAGAAAAAATTCAGCTGGATATATACAATTTATATATACTGAACCAAACAGCTAACACACCAGTAGACAATACAGCTTATGCACCAGTAGACAATACAGCTAACGCAACAGTAGACAATACAGCTAATGCACCAGTAGACAATACAGCTAATGCACCGGTAGACAATACAGCTTATGCACCGGTAGACAATACAGCTAATGCACCAGTAGACAATACACCTAACGCACCAGTAGACAATACACCTAACGTACCAGAGACAATACATCTAACGTGCCAGTAGACAATACAGCTAATGCACCAGTAGACAATACAGCTAATGCACCAGTAGACAATACAGCTAACGCACCAGTAGACAATACAGCTTATGCACCAGCAGACAATACAGCTAATGCACCAGTAGACAATACAGATAATGAACCAGTAGACAATACAGCTAACGCACCAGTAGACAATACAGCTTATGCACCAGTAGACAATACAGCTAATGAACCAGTAGACAATACAGCTAACGCACCAGTAGACAATACAGCTTATGCACCAGTAGACAATACAGCTAACCCGCCAGTAGACAATACAGCTAATGCACCAGTAGACAATACAGCTAATGCACCAGTAGACAATACAGCTAACGCACCAGTAGACAATACAGCTAATGCACCAGTAGACAATACAGCTAATGCACCAGTAGACAATACAGCTTATGCACCAGTAGACAATACACCTAATGCAACGGTAGACAATACACCTAACGCACCAGAGACAATACACCTAACGCACCAGAGACAATACAGCTAACGCGCCAGTAGACAATACAGCTAACGCACCAGTAGACAATACAGCTAATGCACCAGTAGACAATACACCGGTAGACAATACAGCTAACGCGCCAGTAGACAATACAGTTAATGCACCAGTAGACAATACACCTAACGCGCCAGTAGACAATACAGCTAATGCACCGGTAGACAATACAGCTTATGCACCGGTAGACAATACAGCTAACACACCAGTAGACAATACAGCTAACGCACCAGTAGACAATACAGCTAACGCACCAGTAGACAATACACCTAACGCACCGGTAGACAATACACCTAACGCACCAAAGACAATACAGCTAACGTGCCAGTAGACAATACAGCTAATGCACCAGTAGACAATACAGCTAACACACCAGTAGACAATACAGCTTATGCACCAGCAGACAATACAGCTAATGCACCAGCAGACAATACAGCTAATGCACCAGTAGAAAATACAGCTAATGAACCAGGAGACAATACAGCTAATGCACCAGTAGACAATACAGCTTATGCACCAGTAGACAATACAGCTAATGAACCAGTAGACAATACAGCTAACGCACCAGTAGACAATACAGCTTATGCACCAGTAGACAATACAGCTAACCCGCCAGTAGACAATACAGCTAATGCACCAGTAGACAATACAGCTAACGCACCAGTAGACAATACAGCTAATGCACCAGTAGACAATACAGCTTATGCACCAGTAGACAATACAGCTAATGCACCAGTAGACAATACAGCTTATGCACCAGTAGACAATACAGCTAATGCACCAGTAGACAATACACCTAATGCACCGGTAGACAATACACCTAACGCACCAGAGACAATACAGCTAACGCGCCAGTAGACAATACAGCTAACGCACCAGTAGACAATACAGCTAATGCACCAGTAGACAATACACCGGTAGACAATACAGCTAACGCGCCAGTAGACAATACACCTAATGCACCGGTAGACAATACAGCTAACGCGCCAGTAGACAATACAGCTAACGCACCAGTAGACAATACAGCTAACACACCAGTAGACAATACAGCTAATGCACCAGTAGACAATACAGCTTATGCACCAGTAGACAATACAGCTAATGCACCAGTAGACAATACAGCTTATGCACCAGTAGACAATACAGCTAATGCACCAGTAGACAATACACCTAATGCACCGGTAGACAATACACCTAACGCACCAGAGACAATACAGCTAACGCGCCAGTAGACAATACAGCTAACGCACCAGTAGACAATACAGCTAATGCACCAGTAGACAATACACCGGTAGACAATACAGCTAACGCGCCAGTAGACAATACACCTAATGCACCGGTAGACAATACAGCTAACGCGCCAGTAGACAATACAGCTAACGCACCAGTAGACAATACAGCTAACACACCGGTAGACAATACAGCTAACGCACCAGTAGACAATACAGCTAACACACCGGTAGACAATACAGCTAATGCACCAGTAGGCAACACCTTTATTATCTCAATAATAACAATCAATAAATCAAAACAAATTTCATTCTGAACAAGACAAATATCATGTCAATAACGACTGTAAATTTATAAAAAAATCATTCAAATCACCTGTCTCCAACAGTACCAGTCGGCGTATATTAAGTTCAGCATACATTAAAGGTATTGTCTACTGGTGTGTCAGCTGTTTGGTTCAGTATATATTTACTGCTTTAACTGGTCCTATTATCAATAATTGCCAAATGGGAAATGTCCTAATCACTTTTCATTTTGTTAATAGTATTAAAATAGGCAATTTTTTACAGTTTTATGAATCTATTTCGAATTAATGATTTAAAAGTGTTAAACAGTTTATATACTGAAAATAAAAAGAAACACATAATGGGTATTTCTGTTATATATTGTATGTTTAATATGATACTGCTAATCGAATGGTACAGGGCGACATTCTCAGGCCTGTCTTTTCGGAAAGAAGGTTTAAAGGGACACTGCCCGTAAGTAAGCAGATATTGAGCATAACCAAATAACTGTCTGATTTTTAGCTCTACTGGCCAAGGGCCAGCAGAGCTTATGGGATCGTGTGTTGTCCGTCTTCCGTCGTCCGTCGTCCGTCGTCCGTCCGTCCGTCCGTCCGTTAACTTTTTGCTTGTGTACACTCTAGAGGCCACATTTCTGATGCAATCATCATGAAACTTTGTCAGAATGTTTGTCTCAATGAAATCTCGGTCAAGTTCGAAAATGGGTCATGTGGGGTCAAAAACTAGGTCACTAGGTCAAATATTGGAAAAACCTTGTGTACACTCTAAAGGCCATATTTTTGACCCGAGCTTGATGCAACTTTGTCAGAATGTTTGTCTTAATTATATCTTGGTCAAGTTTGAAAATGGGTCACATGGGGTTAAAAACTAGGTCACTAGGCCAAATACTTGAAAAACCTTGTGTACACTCTAGAAGCCGTATTTCTGACCCAATCTTGATGAAACTTTGTCAAAATGTTTGTCTTAATTATATCTTGGTCAAGTTCAAAAATGGGTCACATGGTTTAAAAACTAGGTCATTAGGTCAAACTTTGGAAAAATCGTGTGTACACTCTAGAGGCCATATTTTTGACCCGATCTTGATGAAACTTTGTCAGAATGTTTGTCTCAATGAAATCTCGGTCAAGTTCAAAAATGGGTCGTGGGGTGAAACACTAGGTCACTAGGTCAAATACTTGAAAAAACTTGTGTACACTCTAGAGGTCATATTTGTTACCCAATCTTGATGAAATTTTGTCAAATTGTTTATCTTAATTATATCTTGATCAAGTTCGGAAATGGGTCACATGAAGTTAAAAACTAGGTCACTAGGTCAAATATTGGAAAAACCTTGTGTACACTCTAGAGGCCATATTTTTGACCCGAGCTTGATGCAACTTTGTCAGAATGTTTGTCTTAATTATATTTTGGTCAAGTTTGAAAATGGTTCACATGGGGTTAAAAAGTAGGTCACAAGGTCAAATACTTGAAAAACCTTGTGTACACTCTAGAAGCCATATTTCTGACCCAATCTTGATGAAACTTTGTCAAAATGTTTGTCTTAATTATATCTTGCTCAAGTTCAAAAATGGGTCACATGAAGTTAAAAACTAGGTCACTAGGTCAAATATTGGAAAAACCTGGTGTACACTCTAGAGGCCATATTTTTGACCCGATCTTGATGCAATTTTGTCAGAATATTTGTCTCAATTATAGCTTGCTAAAGTTCGAAAATGGGTCACACAGGGTTAAAAACTAGGTCACTAGGTCAAATACTTGAAAAACCTTGTGTACACTCTAGACTCCATATTTTTTTTCATTCGATCTTTACCAAACTACCAGATTCTTAATGTCAATAACAGCTAGGTAAAGTGTTGTTTTTTTTAAAGTTTTTTTTTATTATCTCTACTGGCCAAGTTCGAAAACCAGCCAGATCGGACCAGTAACGGCGGAGTTATGGCTCTTGATTTAGTTAAAAATGCTATATTCTGCCTCTTTAAGACGATAGTCACTCACTTCATTGATGTTATAAGAGCCATATTAGCCAGTAGAGCGTCCACAGGCCCTCTTGGGCCTCTTGTTATTCAGTGAAATGTATATATGAAAACATGAGCATAGACCCAGATAAGTCTGTAGTAATATATTCGTGAGTTTGAAAAAACGAAAGTTTTATTTCTTGTTTGTAAATAATATGGGTCCCACAGTATTTACAGTTTCTGCTGATCATATGACAGCCATTAGCGCTTAGGTTTTCTAGATAGTATGTATTGCATAATATAACTGCCCCGCTTAGCTCAGTCGGTAGTGCGTTCGACTATTGCACGCTCACTATTATTATCCGCGAATGTAATTTTAGTTTGGGCTGCGAGCTCAAACTCACGAAGAGGAACTTCCTTTTTTTGTACCGCTGTTGGATTATGTCTTTAGTAAATGTTCAATAATGGTAGGCGTTTAATGTTTGTCAATGTAATTGTTTTGTGTTTTATAAGCTAAAGTTACGGACATTGTCCCTTTAAACAGCACCGAACTTAGGCTTTAAACATTGCAATCTCTTAAAGGGACACATGGCAATCTTGATTTTTTAAAAACTCACGGCGTCCCGTTAGTTTTTCTCTTAACTTGCATTTGTTCAGTTATTAATATTAATTATTAGAACAGTTTAAGGCAAATTATTTTTACATATTACTAACTTTTTATAATATTGCACCAATAATATATTTAAAAACTTGGGAAAATAATGAAGAAAATTGAATATCTCAATTTTTTATTTAATTATATGCAAGCAGTTTTAAAGTCAAAATGATGCGGGATAAGTAAATTGAGGAGGAAATTTTAATATCTGAATAAAACCCAAGATTGCCATGTGTCCCTTTAACATTAAACTCAATACTGAAATGGCTTGACCTTTTCAAGTGAAACTTCTCTACTTTGATTAAAAGGTCTACTACATGACAGAGTTGTCCTTTCTGTAATTAGTTGTAACCCTTTTTGTACAAAACATGTTGAGATACACTAGTATCTGGAATATTACGTGGAATAAGGTGTTATAATAGTGTAGAAAAAGCAGTTTTTAGCTTTACTGGCCAAGAGCCAGCAGAGCTTATGGGATGGCGAGTTGTCCGTCGTCCGTCCGTTTGTCCGTCGTTAACTTTTGTCTTGTTAAGACGATAGGGCCTTCATTTTTCATCTTATCTTTACCAAACAACAGGTTGTTAATATCAATGAAAGCTCGGACAAGTTCGAAAACCAGCCAGATCGGATCAGTAACAGCAGAGTTATGGCCCTTGATTTAGTTAAAAATGCTATATTGCTATATTTTTCCTCGTTAAGATGATCGGGCCTTCATTTTTCAACCTATCTTTACCAAACTTTACCACATTGTTAATATCAATGAAAGCTCGGACAAGTTCGAAAACCAGCCATATCGGACTAGTAACAGCGGAGTTATGACCCTTGATTTATTAAAAAAGGTCAATTTTGCCTCGTTAAGACAATAGGGGCTTCCTTTTTCATCCGATCTTTAAAAAACTTTAGCAGATTGCTAAGTGTCGTTGAAAGCTCGAACAAGTTCGAAAACCAGCCATATCGGACCAGTAACAGCGGAGTTGTGGCCCTTGATTAGTTAAAAATGCTATATTTTGCCTCGTTAAGACGATAGGGGGTTCATTGTTCATCCGATCTTTACCAAACTTTATCAGATTGTTAATATCAATGAAAGCTCGGACAAGTTCAAAAAACATTCATATCGGACCAGTAACAGCGGAGTTATGGCCCTTGATTTAGTTCAAAATGCTATATTTTGCCTCATTAAGGCGATAGGGCCTTCATTTTTCGTCCTATCTTTACCAAACTTTACCACATTGTTAATATCAATGAAAGATCGGACAAGTTCGAAAACCATCCATATCAGACCAGTAACAGCGGAGTTAATGCCCTTGATTTAGTTCAAAATGCTATATTTTGCCTCGTTAAGACGATAGGGCCTTCATTTTTCATCCGATCTTTACCAAACTTTATCAGATTGTTAATGTCGATGAAACCTCGGTCAAGCTCGAAAACCAGCCAGATCGGACCTGTAACAGCGGAGTTATGGCCCTTGATTTTGTTAAAATGCTATAATTTGCCTCGTCATATGATAGAGCCTTCATTTTGCATCTGATCTTTGCCAAACTTTTACCAGATTTTATGATTTTCTTTTCGTTTTTCTTTTTTTTTTGATTTTTTTTTAATTATTTTTTTTAAAATTTTCTTTTTAATTTTTTTTGAATTTGATTGATTTTTTGATTTTTTTTTCAATTTGAATTTGATTATTTTTTTTGGGGATTTTTTTGATTTTTTTAGCTCTATGTTGGAACAGTCGGACCAGTAACAGAGGAGTTATGGCTCTTGATTTAGTTAAAAATGCTATATTTTGCCTCGTTAATACGGTAGGGCCTTCGTTTTTCATCTGATCTTTACCAAACTTTACCAGATTCTTTAGTTATGGCCCTTGATTTAGTCAAAATGCTGTTTTTTGCCCGAAACTTTCAAAAAAACGTAAATGGCAGTCACTCGCTTCCTTGATGTTATAAGAGCCATGTTAGCCAGTAGAGCGTCCACAGGCCCTCTTGGGCCTTCCACAGGCCCTCTTGGGCCTCTTGTTTGATTATGTGTTTCTTTTTCCTTTCAGTATATTTCTCAATAGCAGGAATAAAACATTATGGGGCTTTAATTTATGCCATCAGTGGTTTGTCTGCCATGGGTGGTTTGTCTGCCATGGGTGGTTTGGGCAAGTAGCTTTAAGCGTAAACATGCTTGAAATTGGGGGAAAAACAAAAAAGTACTGTCATGAAAGCTACTAAATGTATGAAATTAATAACTTCAAAGGGACAGCCGGTAATCTCGAAGTTGTTATCAATCATCAGAACCATCACCTAGTATCATTTTGCCTTAAAACTTCCTTTCATATAATAAAAAAACTTAAAAGATAATAAGTGTTGCAGTATTCAAATGGTCTTCGTTGTTTTACATGATCTAGGTTTA
The DNA here is from genome assembly GCA_037043455.1 of Cyrtodaria siliqua. Lineage (NCBI taxonomy): Eukaryota > Metazoa > Mollusca > Bivalvia > Adapedonta > Hiatellidae > Cyrtodaria > Cyrtodaria siliqua. The sequence continues at coordinate 61,822 of JAWPHD010010275.1, read as the reverse complement.
AATATACTGAAACCAAAAAGAAAAGATACTCGGTAATTTCCGCTATATATTGTATGTACAATATGCTGCTATTAATCGAATAGTACATGGCTATGTAAGACTTTTCCTTTCCGAAAAAAAAAAAGACTAAAACAACACATAACACAGCATGTAGTAGTGACCTTCAAAGTTTCATTATTGACAGAGTACGCGTTTGACACAAGCACGTGAGCAAACTTAGGATGGAACATTTTGCGAAACTCTTTACGATGAATACAGTACTGAACTGGCTCAATTTTTCCGAGAGGAATTTCAATATTTGAGAATTTCTTGTTGCAAAGTGTACTGGGATTAAAATGTCTACAATATCACAGTTGTGTCCTTTCTCTAACTGCGTCATCATGGGATTTCTTTGCAATATTATGTGGAATTAATTAAGTGTGCACTACATACAATATATAGCAGAAATTCCCGAGTTGCGTTTCTTTTTCGGTTCAGTATATATATTTGGTGCAATATAATCAACAATTAGGTGTATGCCAAAACAATTTGCTTTGAACTATTCCAGTAATAATTAATGAGTAACGCAAGTATGTAAGTTATTTAGAAAAATTAACAGGATACCGGGAGTTTAACCTTTAACCCGCTAAGCATGACTATAGTAGCCTTTGCGTCCATTGTAAACCCAGATCAGCCTGCGAGTAACTCACAGGCTGATCAGGGTTTACAATGTCTGGCTGCTGATCTGTCATTTCCCCCCAAAACACCCCTTTGTCACAATGGTCCTAATTCAAAGAAAGAACAATCCATTATATATATGTAGGGGGTTAAGGGTTAGTAAAATTCAAATTTGTTGTGTCTTCCTTTAAGGAATTTTGGGACAGCAGACATAAATCTTGTTCAAAAGAGGATCAAGGAAATTATTACCAGCAAACAAGCATGAAACAGGTCCTTAATAAACTTTACAGTTTTTGAGATCGAGAATCAGGAGCTGAAATTGTCTCGTGGGTAGGTGGGTTATATACACTGGCCTTGATTACTGAAGGCCTGTTAATAAAAAATGTTTGGAGGATCTGACATGAGTGCCTGTTAAATATTGAATTTATTGAACTAAGTTGGATACAATTATATTTTGTGATGCTGTGCTAAGCATCATGTCAGTTTTATGTAACGATTTTATCTAACTCCAAAAATGCGTCATAACTTATTTATTAATGTAGCCGTCTCAGGGTATGTTGCTCCATACCACATCAAGCAATGGAACTACCTCGTCATTTTCAGAAATCAGGTATGGAAATCGGCAAGGTATTTTGGATAGCACACCTGAAGCTGAATGCAATGCATGGAAAAGACCCAGCAATGGTTTGACTATCATTTGCATATTTATTACCTAGTGTATTATAATATTTATTACACTCCCATCCCGTTATGTTATGTGATAAAATAAATTACTATAAAAATAGTCAATTATATATTTTTTGTCTGGGGTTCAGGGAGGGGATTGGAGGATGCTCAATGAGAAGCTTGACATAATCATCACAATGGCAAGTCTTTTGGAAAAAAATTGTATAAATCTTAAAACGTTATCTACGTATAATTCCTAGGCGATATTAAAGCTTTGTATACAGCCTTCAAATGTTATAAAAATCTACGTATTGATGTTTGTTGACGGGTTTTCTACAGGAGATATTCCTATAAACCTATAAAATGGCAAAAACTGTTGTCTCATTTACATGTTTCCAGTTTATTGTTTTAAGTAGCTGTCCCGCCAAATAATCATTAGGTTCAGCTAGTTGATTTAAGCAAACATGCGATGTAGAAACTTTCCAGATATTGGGGGTTCGAAAACATATATAAATATTTTTTATTAATATTGTTTGGTTTTATTCATTTTATTCCTTAGTGTACCAGATTATGAGATATAAACCAAATGTCTTATTTTCACATTTAAAATACATTCATACATAAAATTCTAGAAGAAATATGGCTTGTGCCATTAGAGCCAAATGGCTCCAATTTCTCCAATTTGGCTCCAACTTTTTTCATTTGGCGCAAGTGGTGGCGCATGAAAAAAATTGGCCAGAGGAGGCCCTGAAAATGCTACAGTCAACTCTGAGGAACCTGCTAATTTGGGTTTGTATTAAATTTAAATTTATAATGCATCCTCTTCATGACCATGTCTCTTTTTATTACACTTATACATCTTTGACTTGAACGGTGTAACACGCAAATTTTTGTTAGTCTTCTTCCCTGATCACTAACCATATTGAAAACTCTCTCTCTCCCTCCTCTCCTCTCCCCCTCTCTCTCTCTCTCTCTCTCTCTCTCTCTCTCTCTCTCATAATTTTTTTTCCTGTTTATTTCATACTTTGTAGTTTAAATAAATATTTTGCCATTGTCTAAATTGTATGAATATTTTGTAGCAGGAGGGCCGGATTTCTAATGTTGTAATAACTTGTGGCCCTACCATTGTTTTCTTGTGGTTGCCATGTTTATGTGACAAGGCGGTATTGTGGGGGTATTAATCACTTTCAGTGATAATTCTAGTTTTATTAGGGCTTTCCACCTTTCAGTGGAAAGACCTTTTGTTTTCGTTCTGTTTATTCTTATTCTTATTATTCTTTTTCTTCTTCTTCTTCTTCTTAGCTCCACTTTTCATAGAAATATTGGTCGCATCGTGTCAAAATTTTACACATCAGTATAGCTCAGGCTGGAATAGTGCCCCGAAGCTTTTGGGGTGATGACGTCATCCAAGGTGGCCGCCAGTGACGTCATGATAAAAATTTTGTTAGCGCTAGATCTCAAACATTTATGGTAGGATTTGAATGAAACTTTCACAGATTGTGAAGTTCAGGGTCTAGTTGTGCAAGAAGATAAAATGACGTCATCACGTCATTAAAAGTGACATCGGCTAGTGACGTCTTAAGTCATAAAACGTAATTTTTGTGCAGATTGTATGTTTCGACCAGTTTTGCCTGTAAATCAATCACGGTAATTTTCTTTAACGTCACTGATCATTGTGACGTCATCAGGTCATGCAGATTGACTTTACCTTTTTTCCTATATAACTATGTAAAAATGGAAATTCTTGTTATAACCGTTTCTCATTATCACATGTTGCGCAAGATCATACTTCGGATGGTTTACTTTTTTGGGTTTATCGCTGTTGGGCAACATCATACTGCGGATGGTACCCTCATGAAAATATAGTGTCTGAATATTGGCTGAACCACTGTCTGAAATTTAACTGAACATTGTCTGATTCTTGGCTGAACGGACGTTATTTGGCGTTATTTGGCCTTGTCTGAATATTTACTTAAATTGGAACGAATCCAGACAAAATTCAGACTGAAAATCGTCTGAATCTTCAGGATTTATTCAGACAAAATTCAGACTCAAAAGTGTCTGAAGTCTGAATCTCTCAGAACATTTTAAGAAAGATTCAGAAAATGGTTCAGACACTATTCAGACTTTTATTCTGAAATTTAACTGAACATTGTCTGATTCTTGGCTGAACGGTCGTTATCTGGCCTCGTCTGAATATTTACTTAAATTGGAACGAATTCAGACAAAATTCAGACTGAAAATCGTCTGAATCTTCAGGGTTTATTCAGACAAAATTCAGACTCAAAAGTGTCTGAAGTCTGAATCTCTCAGAACATTTTAAGAAAGATTCAGAAAATGGTTCAGACACTATTCTGAAATTTAACTGAACATTGTCTGATTCTTGGCTGAACGGTCGTTACTTGGCCTCGTCTGAATATTTACTTAAATTGGAACGAATCCAGACAAAATTCAGACTGAAAATCGTCTGAATCTTCGGGGTTTATTCAGACAAAATTCTGACTCAAAAGTGTCTGAAGTCTGAATCTTTCAGAACACTTTAAGAAAGATTCAGAAAATTGGTTCAGATATTTATTCTGAAAAGTTGCTTAAACCACTGTCTGAAATTTAACTGAACATTGTCTGAACGGACAATATTTGGCGTCATTTGGCTTTGTCTGAATATTTACTTAAATTGGAACGAATCCAGACAAAATTCAGATTGAAAATTGTCTGAATTTTCAGGGTTTATTCAGACAAAATTCAGACACTTTTTTCAGACTCAAAAGTGTCTGAATCTCTCAGAACATTTTAAGAAAGATTCAGAAAATGGTGCAGACACTATTCAGATTAGATTAGAATTATGACAGACAAGAACGATCACAATAGCTCACATGTGAGCCTTTGACCCAGATGAGCTAAAAATATAACAATTTAAGTGATAAAACTGTCAACATCTTTGTTAATAATTTGTCAGACATATCTTTGCCAGAAAAGTGTCCATGGGTCACGAATGCCCCCTCTGAAAACAATCAGAGTACTAGATTTTGATCAGAGCCTGATCAAACGGGCTTTCTTCTGTTTTTAATGGCGTCATGACGTCACAACTGTCATAGTTGTCGAAGATGAAGACGCTGATTGATTTATCACGAAAATAACTTCGAACATGCAATCAGTGAAAAAAAGGTATTTCTGAATATTTTGACGTCATGACGTCGGGATACGGTATGACGTTCTTGCACAACCGGACCCAGAACTCTACAATCTGTGAAAGTTGTATTCAAATCCGATGATAAATAGAGAAGATATAGACAAAACAAGATTTCTTAAATGACGTCATTGGCGGCCATTTTGGATGACGTCATGACGTTAAAAATGTCAGCGTCGACTGAGACAATGACATTGATGGATTATTCTGTAAAACAACTTCAAAAATGGAATCAGTGAAAAAACGGATTTGCATAACATTATGACGTCACTGACGTCAAGACGTTACTACATAGAGACACGTTTTTACATTTTTGCACAACTAGAGCCTGAAACTTACAATCTGTGAAAGTTTCATTCAAATCGGACTATAAATGTTTGCGATCTAGCGATAACAAGATTTGTCTGATGACGTCACTGGCGGCCATCTTGGATGACGTCATGATAATTTTCGACATTCTGATACAACCCAACATACTGCCCTAGAGGCTGTGAAAGTTTGCATCAAAATCCGATCATAAATGAAGGAGATATAGCGATTACAAGATTTCTTAAATGACGTCATTGGCGGACATTTTGAATGACGTCATGACGTTAGAACTGTCAGCGTCGACTAAAATGATGACACTGACGGATTTTACAATAAAATTCCTTAAAAAATACAATTAATGAAAAAAACGGATTTTTCATAACATTGTGACGTCACTGACGTCAGGAGATTATGACGTAGAGACACATTTTGACATTCAGGCACAACTAGTCCCTAAACTCGACAATCTGTAAAAGTTTCCTTTAAATCCGACGGTAAATGTTTGAGATATAGCGCTAACAAAATTTGTATCATGACGTCACTGGCGGCCATCTTGGATAACGTCATGACAATTTTTGACATTGTTCAACAACTCAACCTCATTCTCTACAGGCTGTGAAAGTTGCATCAAAATCCGATCATAAATGAAGGAGATATAGCGATTACAAGATTTCTTAAATGACGTCATTGGCGGCCATTTTGAATGACGTCATGACGTTAAAACTGTCAGAGTCGATTGAAACAATGACACTGATGGATGTTACAGTAAAAAAACATGAAAAATGCAATCATTGAAAAAAAGGACTTTTCGTAACATTGTGACGTCGCTGACGTCAAGACGTTATTACATAGAGACAGGTTTTTACATTCAAGCACAACTAGACCCTGAACCCTACAATCTGTGAAAGTTTCATTCAAATCCGACTATAAATGTTTGAGATCTAGCGCGAACAAGATTTGTCTGATGACGTCACTGGCGGCCATCTTGGATGACGTCATGACCCCAAAAGCTTCGGGACACTATTCCAGACTGAGCTCTATCACTGTGTAAAATTTAGAGGCCGTGCGACCAGTCTTACTATGAAAAGTGCTGGGGAGAAGAAGAAGAAGAAAAAGAATAATAATAATAATAAGAATAAACAGAACGAAAACAAGAGGTCTTTCCACTGAAAAGTGGAAAGCCCTAAAAACAGAAAATTGGACAAAAAAGGGTTAATGTTACTCCGGTAATACTGGGTCAATTTTGATGCCGAATCCATATGCACATCTTGAAAAAAGGGCCAAAATGCAGGTAATATCGGGTAGATTTAAATGCCGAAAGGATATACACATTTTGACATCCTAAGTAAGTATCCTGTAAACTTTCAAAACAAACAAAATGTGGGAGGAGATAGACACGGTCACACCAAATATATTTTTAAGTAAAATTTGACCAAAAAAAAAGGGCTGCAACTCACTGCCCCTGCGAATGGATTAGGAGCCATTGGCTATTTTGGCTACTGCTAGCGTTAACCTTGACAGTTTCCTGGTGAAAATATTCCTGTGGAATTCCAATGGATGTCCATTAGAATAATCTAGCGGAATTGCTCTGGAATTCCACTGGAAATACCACTGGAATTCCAGAGCAATTCCACTTGATCTTTCCACTGGAAATAATACCAGTGGAATTCCACTGGATATCAGAGCAATTCCACTAGATTATTTCCAGTGGAATACTAGTGATATTTCCACTGGAATACTCTAATGGAATAGCCCTGATATCCAGTGGTATACTATATATGTTTACATACCCGGTTTGACTATGGGATTCGATAACATTTAGGACAATTTAAATTGGAGGACAGACAGCAGACAACGCCCTATCGAATAAGCTCATGCAATAATCTCTGGCCTGTGGCCACTAGAGCTATATATAGCTAATTAAATATAACTTCTTTTTTAAATGAGGTATACATTTAAATTTATTAAATTCTGACATGTGGTAAAAACAGCAGTCCCATGACCGTATAGCGTCTCCACACAATCCACACAATCTTCCTTGGTGATTAGTTTGGTATAGGGCCAGGTTTTTTTCTTGGATCTATGCACTGCAATAGCTCGTCCCGCCCCATGTGCACGTATGTCTTTTTTGGCCTCTCCAAGAAATTGAAATCTGAAAATAAGTTTTTCATAAAATATTGACAGCATGTGTTTTACAAGTATGATCTGCTGCCTTAAATATAGCTTTAAATTGTTTTTAAGAAAACCTTTCCAAGATTAAGAGCTAGACCCTTTTGTGTGTAACTGGTGCAAGTGTCTTCAGCGAAACGATGCAATAGGGCGAGTGTTCAGGGCCATTTTACCATCATGTTTTGTATGTGCTTTCAACTTAACACTTTTTGAAGCTGCAGTGTTTAGTGTTTTTGTTTGAACTATGGAGGGCTGGCGTGGCGCAGTCGGTAGCGCGGCGGATTTGTAACCGGAGGCCCCGGGTTCAATCCTCCGTGGTGCCACTGAGTTCCGTCGGTGTGTTCTTGGGCAAGACACTTTCCCTTAGCCCCGTCCGTCGGATGGGGACGTAAACCGGGCGGTCCCGTGTATCGGTCTATCCTCCGAGCACGTTAAAGAACCATAGGAATCTATTTGATAATAAGAGTAGGGTAAGTTCCCGGATTCCTATGTATCCTTCCCCTCTCTCTGGGGCGGCTCTAAATAACCTATACTGTGTTGATGAGCCGTTAAACAACATTCAATTGTTTGAACTATAAATACATAATCTTGGGTAAGTACATGTTTCAGTACCTTGATTCTTCTGACAGCAAGCATTTATAAGTTACATTTTTTTTTTTTAAACCAATACCAATTTTTTTAATAGAAAACAATTATTATACCTTCATACTTTGGTCAGGTAGAAGGTACAAAGACCTGAGAAGTATTCTGGTCCATGGTTTTATCTTTCTGCGTCTTCATTTTTGCAGCATTCTTGTTTAGCTTTTCCAGCCTATCGAAATATAAATGCAACCAAAATGTAGAAATCAAAATAAAATGTAAAAAGGCCGAGTTGAACGTCATCAGCAAAATGACATGCATATTTTGAAACTGTATCAAATCATTTTCTTTAAAATCCTGATTAATATATGATTATATGAATAAACTTCTTTGTTTTACAAGATATCTCATTCAGAATCTGTTTTGCTTGGACTATAAACGGCCAACCGGAAGCCGCTGTGAAAGTAACGACCGGAAGCCGGTCTACATTTCAAAACTCAACTTCTCAAGTCGCAGTTCCAAAATCCATTAGATTTTATGCTTGTTAACCAAACACTTTACACAAATTGTTTCATTCATAAGAGTATGCATTTAATTGTAACGAGCTGTTTTCCATCGTTAAAAATGTCTGCAAATTTACGATCCCCGTACATTCGCGAAAACTGATGACGTTATATTCAGCATACGATTTCCTACATTTTAAAAAGTAATTGATGCGTTCGTGTTTCGTGGAAGAATATATATCTACTTATTAACTTGTTTATATGCATGACATATGATTAGTGTATGTTCCAAAATACTTACGGCTGTTGTTTTTTCTGCTTTCGCGGTCATGAGAGTCGGTCTTGCAGCGTTCTTTTTGAAACTGTGACGTCACGTAATTTTCACACGTCGTTATTTATAACCGTTATAATTCCGTTCATGCGGGTGGCGTTCTATTGAATAAAACTCGCTGTTTCTAGATATATTGACCTGAATCACCAATAATAGCATGTGTTTTCCACATCAAACAATATCATTAAATCATTTTAATTTCTCGCTCAATATCAGTTTAAAAGGGACACACGGAAAGCTTGATATCTTTTTCATTTTCCGAAGTTTTATTTATTTAGCGCTTTCCTTTAAATATCAAGCGCGGTGCTTATATTTTGCTTATTGTCACAGAGCCCCTCTATCGGTGTCACTCGCCAGATAGTGTGAAATACACCTCCACAAATAACAAGTTTTTGACTGTCATTTCTCGCTTCTGAGAAGTCAAGTCGGCGACCTAAGGTCATATTTGCGGCCCTGGAATGTTATGTGAGAAAATGCGAACTCAAAGCACTCGTTTATTAATGCGATTATATGAGGTATTCAGTGTATTTCATTGATAAAGTATGAAATTAAACGTAAATGGATGCGCATCTTCCTCAAAAGCGTTACAAAATTAGCGATATGCTTCTTTTTTCCCAAACAATCGTAAATCATAATAATGAGCGGCCCTGGATTATTTTTCGAGAAAATGCGAATTTTTTAATACACTCGAAGAACTCGTTTATTAATGCGACTGGATGAGGTATTCAGTGTATTTCATTTGTAAAGAATGAAATTAAACATATATATGGATGTGCGTCTTTCCCAAAAAAGCGTTACAAACTTAGCGATATGCTTCTTTTTTCATATGTCACCGGTTTTCGCGATTTCAATAAAGGAAAAGATATTTATAGTTCTGAATGTTTAATTGATATACAGGCCTAACACTACTGCATACATGTTCAAAAATACACTAAGTGGACTTAAATGTTGGGCAAGACAATTGCCTTTTGAAAATATGCTTGCTCTGAGGCTGAGAAAGTGGATTTTAAAAATATTTCCAAAAAAACATTTTTGAAACGGTCAATAGCATTGAGAGTGCCTTCTGATTAAAATAAGGCATAATTCATTTTACAACTAAAACCATCTCCGAGCAGATGGTGTATCTTAGAATTATATAATAAAAAAAAAGGAAAGGTGGGGAATAGACTCCTGCTGACCACCCTTCGAAATCCAAAAACGTGCTGTCTGTGTCAGCGCCTGAAAAAAATCCTGGGGTGAACCCTGGCTGAGCTGTTTGTTCAGGTCAGGGCTGGATGACTTAAAACTATGGTCACCAGCTCAACCATGGTCATTAAGATTATCAAAGATTGCCAATGGCAACCATGTTTAATGTCGACACAGTTCTGGAAGGAATAATGTAATCTTTTTTCATTCCATGTAATCACATAAAGGATGTCAATATAATAACCTTTAATTTGCACATAAATTGATATAGATTTGTTTAATGAAGATGAAGTCTGAACATTTCAGAACATTTCAGACTTTTTGTCTGAACATATCAGACTTACGGTGTAAGACTACCGAAGTAAGAATTTCAAGAAAGCAAAAAAAGGTTTTCTAATTATAGATAAAGTAAAATTTATATATATACAATCATGGATATTTTTTTATTTTTGAAGTCTGAACATTTCAGACCTTCAGATGTTTCTTTACCTTAACACAGACAGATTCAGACTTTACTTTTATATAAAATATCTAAGTCTGAAGAGTTCAGAAAGTGTTCAGTTTATATTCAGAAGATGTATAATTTGAAATTGTCTGAATCACTTGTGAATAGTTCTGAATCATTTTCTGAACTGTTCAGAAAGTGTTCAGTTCATATTCAGAATATGTATAATCTGAAATTGTCTGAATCACTTGTGAATATTTCTGAATCATTTTCTGAACTGTTCAGAAAGGGTTCAGTTCATATTCAGAATATGTATAATCTGAAATTGTCTGAATCACATCTGAAGAGTTCTGAATTTTTTCTGAACTGTTCAGATGCTGTTCTGCCATGTTCAACAATTGTTCAGACAATTATCAGAACAGTGATTTTATGTTCAGCCAAAATTCAGATGGCAATTTTGTGTACAGACAGATTCAGACAGTGCTCAGACAGGATTCAGAAAGTTTCAGACAAAATTCAGAAATTATGTTTCATGAGGGTAAGGATGTTTAGGTTGATCACGTGTTGTGGTATGTGACACAGTTGTTTGCCTGACGTCACCAACAAACACAGTGTCAAAGGAAGATTTTTCTTCTTTTTTTTTTCTTTTTTTTTTAACTCCGTGCGCAGCTTTTCCCACTGAATTGACAAAAGCTGCGCAGTAAAACTTGCATGTTTTTTCCTATTTAATAACGATTTCTCGTAAATATCTTCTTTTTTTTTTCTTTTTTTTTTTTCTTGTATGTCAGTGCTGCGGATGGAGGAGGTAGGGGGGGGGGGGGATTTCGGGTTACTTTGTCGGTGTGAGATGGTGTTGCTAAGAGAGGGCGTTCCCTTTCTAACTTTTCTCCGTCAGTTTTACAGTAAATCAATCAAGATCAATGTCTTTATCATCACTATACCATTGTGACGTCATGACGTCATTGAGTATGATTTTACATGTTATGGAAAGCCCATGTTTGATCAGGTTCTGATCAAAGTCTAGTTTAAATTGAACTTATTATTTAAAACAAAAATACTTTTTAAATAGTCTGTACAATTTTGTTTTCATGACAATACTTGATAACCAGCCTTTACAATTGTTTTCATGACAATAATTGGTAACAAGCCTTTAAAATTTGTTTCCATGACAACATTTGGTTATCAGCCTTTACAATTTGTTTTCAAGACAGCACTTGGTAAACAGCCTTTACAATTTGTTTTCATGACACTAATTGGTTACCAGCTCTATGGACGACACTTGTTGCAACACCAAGGACCCCTTTTATGAAACAACTTTACAACTGTTTGTTTTGATCGTAAATCAATTTCTTAAATGCTTCATTATTAATTACACATTTCTGCACTACGTGCACACATAATTGTCTGCATCAATTGAATGCTTAGATGAAAAAAGTGAAGATGTTTAATAAAACAGGGCCCAACCTTCCACAATTCATTATTCAACTGCTTCGAATACCTATGACACTGCAAACATGAAGAAAGCATTTCTGGAAATCATCAAAGCTTGTCACATGGTAATTTAGTGTTAATAAACCTTTCATTTTCTATATTTTGGAAGGAAGTGTGCTTTCTTACAACACAATGCAGTATTTATCTCTATGTGAGATTACACGCATTATTACATACAATAGATTATTATTCTGGAGTTAATTATCGCCAAGAATAATACATGTAGAATGTTTCACAACAGTTGCAGTAAGAGAAATAGTTTACACTAATGAGAACCACAGAGCAATGATGTAATTAAATCAGACATTCGGTATTTTCTGGAGCACAAGGGTTGTCTCCATGCACACTGACTAATCTATACTCCGAGGGTTAGGCACAGTGTGCCTTTTTTGCCTGACGGAGGTTGATACCACTGTGCAACAATTGAGGAAAGGGCCTTGCAAATTTAGGGATCAACTCGAAACCAAAGTCCCTATTGACCCCATCAACAGGAACATTTTACAACAAATGTACCCCCTTTCTTAACCTACTGACCACTAGGTATATATATATTATATAACTAACTTACATATTCTGCGAATCCTTTTAACTCTATAGACACAAGTTAAACGGCTTTAACCAGCCAGACTAAACCCAAAATCTGAAGCGTCAAATTAACTCATAATTCATTTTATGCATATTCAGTGTCACGGGTATTTTAAGAACCTGTGAATAAATCTAAACTTTAATTGGCACATATACATTATTTTATGACCTAAATAGCTGGATAGAGTTTTGATAAATGGTTTTATAGTGCAATTTTTTCGTTATTTGGCAAATTTAAGTTTCTTTTATATTTATATATATATAGTTTGACGGTCACTCCATAATTATGAAATTGGTTAATTATGACAATCTGCGGTTTACACATTTCTTATAAAGAATACATACCATTCATTACATCTTAATATTTCGTAAAATCCGTGTTTTACTGAATGTTTTCTTTAAGTAAATGAAGTTTATAATCAGAGAAATCACACATACACCCACCACATAATTAACTGTGCATCTCAGAAATGATGCTTTTGCTTTCTGCTTTGGTGTCCATTAGTTACTGACAGCATCAGCAGACGGACAATGCATCCTGTATTCATTGTATGTTGTGGCTAAATTCTTTACTTTCCTGTCACATAATATGTATTTACAGGTATGGATCTATAATAAGGAAACAGACTCTACTCTCCTCCCTCAAAACATTTATTTGCACCTCCATAAAATTGTAAAAACATTTTTTAGCACCTCCCTCTATCTCAAAATATTGATTTGTACCTCCATAAAATAGTTAAAAAATGCATTGGCGCCTCCGTTTAACAGGTAAAACAGCATTATATGAAGTAAAAATCAACAAAAAACTCGATCACCTGACCTGTAAAATCTGTTCTACAAATCATGGCTATTATTGCCATTTAACCTGATAGTTCTATGATGAGAGGGAAGTATGGACTCAAAATTCTTCTTTAAATTAAACGCTTTTTCTCTTTTTGTGATGAACTTAATTAGTCTATATTTGCAATTGTGATCTGGCACCTGACATTGAATTCTCAAAGTGTTCCACTCAAAAGTGTTCCATTGAGGAAGGCTGAACATCATATTTCACAGGGAAGAGCATAGTGGAAATTAAATGTTTTGTATCATGACTGCCCTGTTGTGCACGATACATATTCATTGCTTCAGATAAGAAGCATATCTGCATAATAATGCATTATATTATTTCATTAAAATCGCATTAAAACTAAAATGAATGCACTCAAAAACGCATTAAGAAATTGCTGATAAATATTGAAAAACAAATTCCCACGAAAAAGAGGAAATATTTTTATGTAACGAGCGACAGAAGAGTAAACATTTTACATAAATGTTTTTAGAGTATGCATTTGTAAATATGTATATAATGTTTGTTTTTTATGCATACAACATGCATTGTACTAAAAGCTAGCTTATCTGGAGCACCGCATATTGTTAAAGTATATACTAAAACGCAGAAGAAACGCAAAACGGGAATTTCCGCTATATATTGTATGCACAATATGCTGACAATATGCTGCCGTTAATCGAACTTAGGATGCAAAATTTTGCAAGCTCTTTAAGTTAAGTACAGTACTGAACTGGCTCAGTTTTCCAAAGAGGAACTTCAACATTTATGAATTTCTTATTACAAGGTGTAGTGTGATTAAAACGTTTACAACATCACAGTTGTGTCCTTTCTCTAATTAACTGCAACTTTTTTTTTTTTTTTTAAAAAAACATCTTTGGAATATTATATGGAATTAAGTAGTCAGTAAAGAAAATATGTAGCGGAAATCCCCAAGTTACGTTTCTTTTGCGCTTCAGTATATAACTGTCATGTTGCCTTCAACAGCAACTATTAGCATGTGCTGAATCCCATCTTACACATTGCTGACATTATATAACTTGTGTTACACAGGATTACATAAACTTATCCCATACGATTTATGGTTATGTCACTTGTATCATGCCTTTGTCTTGCAGAAACTGTTCTGCCTGCCAACAGTGTGTACATGTGTCTCACGTGTAAAAGTTTGTTTACAAATGGTACACAATGTTTGTGTATTTTATTAGATTAAATGCAGGTTTAGGATGTAAACTCGCTGTTCATGGTTATGGGAACAATCCTACTTGTCAAGTGCTAAAGTGTCGGTTCTTACGGATGGCGGGAGGTATATAGTACTGGTTCTACACAGGACAAATGGGGTGGTCTGCCTCTACCACAAAAAAATCATATATGGCCTAATATGTGCTAAAAATGACGTAAAACATGATCCAAAATCAAACTTATGACATACTGTATAAAGAAACTTACATGCTTTTTTTCAAGCTCTAATAGTTATTTATCTGACAGTCTACTTTTTTAACTTCCTGTACGTTTACTGAACATAAATTTTGAACATTGTATGCCTTATGGGAGTTGATTGTGGAGCTGGAATGTTTGCTCATCAGTATACTCGATCCAAATGACTTACATCCATAAACCTAATCTTTATCTAGAAACAGTTTCTTAACCTTTGACCTCCCAGAAGAAAAGCATTAGGTTTGGCTTCAGATGTATTTTGACTTCAAAATGGTTTTTGGCAAAATAGTAATCGTTATTCCAGTTACGTTCCACGAATGATGCCACTGGCAATGTTCAGACTGATCTGTTGTATTATATATGCAACTAGATGGTTGCTGACTTGGTCCAATATGTATGTCACATGACTATTAATTGTCAGGAAGTGTAGATATACAAAGTTTGGGGAAGAAATTAACACTGTCAGGTTATAAGTAATGGTAAGATAAAACATGGTTTCGATTGAAACTATGACCATGACCTTGACCTTTATATATTGGTATGGGATGTAACTATTGTCATGATGTGTCATGATGTGTATAATTATGTCATGTTATTAAGAAACAAAAAAGGTCCAGGGAATGTTTTCATGACCAAAAAATTACTATAGTATGAGATTTTCTGTGAACTTGACCTTTATATATTGGAGCAGTCACATGACTATTGTCATGATGTATGTATAGCAATAATTTGGTGAAGAAATATGAAGACATGAAACAGCCATAGACAACTGAAACAGCCATAGCCAATTTAAATTTGACCCAAAACTTAAGTTTTTAATCCAAATTTGACCTTGACCTTTTTTGTATTTGTAAGGTCACTTGAATATGGTCATAAAGTGTTTATACTGAAAGTATGATGACAACATATGAAAAAATAGAAAGTAATATATAGCCATGCAATGTAATTATGTTGTTAATAAAAAGTAAAATATGATGAAATAATTTGTCATGCCTTTAATGGCATTTCATTGGTTCAATCACAATGAATGATCATTGTTCATATTTCGCCTGATAATCGCACCGCCTAGATATTTTATGACTTTGTAAAGTGTAAACTTTACTCTATCATGCAAAAATTAATTAAATTTGTTAGACTTTATTCAGTTTGTGTATGATTCTGCACATTTACAATCTAATATACATGTATTGCAATAAATCTTTTCTGCAATGTAAACTTTGCCAGATCGCACACATTTATGGTAAATTTTACACTCCGATTAACTATAGATAACATTAATTGAATCTTAAGTAATTGTAGATGTTATTCTGATTGATAAAGCTATAATAACATGTTTTATTAGCTCGACTGATCAGAGATCAGTAGAGCTTATGCCGTGATGCGGCGTCCGTCGTCCGTCCGTCCGTCCGTCCATCTGTCTGTCCGTAAACTTTTTTTTGTAGCGACAACTCCTCTGAAACTACTGAATGGATTTTCATGAAACTTTACAGAAATGTTGCCCATGGAGTCTAGTTGATCCTAGCAAAAATTCATGTTGATGTGAAATCCAAGATGGCTGCCAAATCTAAAAATAGGTTTTTAAAAGACAAGTTTGTAGAGACTACTTCTTGAAAACTCTAAGTGATATTGATATGGGACTTTTTCTAAAATGATCAACATGACATGATGTTGGTCCTTGTCGAAAATCGTTTTGATTCGATGTTAAACATGGCTGCCAGCGGCCATCTTTGTTTACATAGAGTTATATAATGAAAACTTGTAGCGACTACTCCTCTGAAACTACTTGACGGATTTCCATGAAACTTCACAGGAATGTTGTTCTTGGTGTCTAATTGATCCTAGCAAAATTTCAGGTCGGCCGAAAATTCAAGATGGCCGCCACGGCTAAAATTTTTTTTTCGAAAAACAAGTCTGTAGCGACTACTAAATGAAATCAAAATCAATCAGTAGAGCTTCAAGGTCATGACCTCTTGTTATATACCTATCAATAATTATATACCTAGTACCTTCATTTTCCTACAATGGAATACCCTGAATCACCTCTGGAGGATTTCTGAATCCATATCACTATACTAATAAAAAATAGATTTTGGAATTTCCCATACAACAAGTAATTGCTTACATTAAAATATTAATTCAGAAACCAAAAACCTTGACTTCCATTTTTGTTCAAAAACAACTGTGTTAACCCTTAACCCGCTAAGCAAGACTATAATAGCGTTTGAGTAACTCGCAGGCTGATCAGAGTTTACAATGTCCAGCTGCTGATCAGTCATTTCCCCCAAAACACCCCTTTGTCACATAAATGGAATGGTCTTAATTCAGAGAAAGAACACTCCATTATATATATGTAGCGGGTTAAGGGTTGAACAGATTTAAAGACTGGCTTCTACTGGCTTAACGCGGCGGATTTGTAACCGGAGGCCCCGGGTTCAATCCTCCGTGGTGCCACTGTGTTTCGTCGGTGTGTTCTTAGGCAAGACACTTAGCCTTAGCCTCGTCCGTCGGATGGGGACGTAAACCGGGCGGTCCCGTGTATCGGTCTATCCTCCGAGCACGTTAAAGAACCATAGGAATCTATTCGATAATAAGAGTAGGGCAGGTTCCCGGATTCCTATGTATCCTTCCCCTCTCTCTGGGGCGGCTCTAAATAACCTATACTGTGTTGATGAGCCGTTAAACAACATTCAATTCAATTCAATTCTACTGGCTTAAGGCAATCAGTTTATATACTGTCAGGTGTCATGTGCCATCAAATGTCTACAGTATAAAGAGATTGGGTAGACTGCCAGCTGCTTGACACTATTTGAAATTTTATTTTGTTATTATCTGAAGTTTATCTACTCTTTCTGTCCTTTGGAAAATGGATATATATGGAAAGAAAAAGTAACTACACACATGTTTTGCCATTATATTATTTGCTGCTGTTCAAATTTCTGTCTGTGGCTTTTAAATGACAATAAAATGGCATCCAGGACAATAAAACACAGCCAGCATTTCTATCATTGGCGTCTGCTTTATTTCTGTTCTTTTCCAGTTTTAATATTTTAAATTTCCAGAAGATGTGGTTATTGTGATGTATAATATTTTCTTCTCTGCATTTTCTGTATGTTTTGTATTGATTTACTAAAAGCGACCAGCTGCTAAAATAGATTAAAGGGATTATACACATCAATCTTAAAGTATGTACCAAGCATTAAAATTAGCACAGATTATTACAGATGGTGGGAGGACTATACAGTACTGGTTCTACGCAGGAAAAAAGTGGGTGGTCTGCCTCCACCACCAAATATACCATCGTATATTACCTAAAATGTGCTGGAAATGACCTAAAACACCATTCTACCAACCCTTCATTCAGTTTGTCTCACACAGGAATTCCTCCAAAAGCGACCACTCAGAGCGGGCTTTCTCATCAATGAACTAGACATTTCTAAAAATCGAATTAACCTATTAGTTATCTCTCTTGTCTAAAATACATTAATAACATACAAATTCTGCTAAAACAACAGACAAATAGAACTGTTAGTGTGTATAATGCAGTCCCACAGTCCTAGACAAGTGGTTTAATTAATCTGATATATCCAACATAATTACCTCGCAAACGTGCTTCCACTGGGATACCCATTAGCAATTCTGTCCGTGCCATTGTTGGCTTCAATTCAATAATACAATTTATTCCCGATAAAAAAATGTCTTAAAAAAACAAGTTTGTTATTTTCTTCCATATATTGCCCGCACTTATCATAACGTGTTAATAGAATAACAAAACAGTCAAAGATGAATCAAAGCGGATCAAAATAGTGAAAGACGGATCAAAGCAGATCAAAATAGTGAAAGACGGATTAAAGCGGATCAAAATAGTTATGGACGGATTAAGCGTCCTAAAGATAACCGTTGTTTTTTTGTTGAAAGCTACTCTTTTTAACAATTTGTGGCAAGTAAATCACACAGTAGTTCAATTGAAGAAAGATTTGATTTTTCTGAACTTAATCATTACAACATTACAATTTCTTCAACTCACAATGTATTTGTTCCATGCTTAAAACTATGAAAGATCAACATTGACCTATACCTAAACGTAAACGACACATATACATAAGACTAGTAACCATCATTTGAAGATGTGGAACATTGTATGTATACTTAAACACCAACACTTTTGTAGAATTATTATGTAGGCAAAACAAAGTGAATGTTTAAGTTCTTCTGCTGTTTTAATGCAAATTATATTTAAAACAAACACCCAGGTGTTTAAGATTTGTGAATTAATAATTAACAAATCGCATACTTATTCGCATCTTTGCTTCACCGGCCAAATGAATTATCATTATAATTGTCGTCGCTTTTCATCTTGTCCTAAAAATAATTTCACAACTGGTTTATTCCTTTGTAACTTTTTCTTCAATTATGTACTATTATATTATCACCATGGAATTAGTTTGTTAAGCTCCATATTTCCCACTTCTGTGAAGTTAATGTACTGAGTCTGTATGCTACTAAGAGGAAAGTAAATTATTGTAAACACTTGCATGCGGGTGATTAGCCATTAAGTCTGCATGCAGGCATTATTACCTGCTATACCAACACACCTTTGTCAAATTACTCCCTTGTTTTCTTACCTAGTTCATTAATAGACAATCTGAGCTAATGAGGGAGGGACTTTAACTGTATTTGTTAATGTATCTATTTGTTAATATACCTGTTTGTTAATGTATGTATCTGTTAATGTATCTTCTGTTAGTTTTTATCTTTTAATGTATCTATTTGTTAATGTACCTGTTTGTTAGCGTATGTATCTGTTAATGTATCTTCTGTTAGTGTTTATCTTTTAATGTATTTATTTGTTAATGTACCTATTTGTTAGTGTATGTATCTGTTAATGTATCTTCTGTTACTGTTTATCTTTTAATGTATTTATTTGTTAATGTACCTGTTTGTTAGTGTATGTATCTGTTAATGTATCTTCTGTTAGTGTTTATCTTTTAATGTATTTATTTGTTAATGTACCTGTTTGTTAGCGTATGTATCTGTTAATGTATCTTCTGTTAGTGTTTATCTTTTAATGTATTTATTTGTTAATGTACCTATTTGTTAGTGTATGTATCTGTTAATGTATCTTCTGTTACTGTTTATCTTTTAATGTATTTATTTGTTAATGTACCTGTTTGTTAGTGTATGTATCTGTTAATGTATCTTCTGTTACTGTTTATCTTTTAATGTATTTATTTGTTAATGTACCTATTTGTTAGTGTATGTATCTGTTAATGTATCTTCTGTTACTGTTTATCTTTTAATGTATTTATTTGTTAATGTACCTGTTTGTTAGTGTATGTATCTGTTAATGTATCTTCTGTTAGTGTTTATCTTTTAATGTATTTATTTGTTAATGTACCTATTTGTTAGTGTATGTATCTGTTAATGTATCTTCTGTTACTGTTTATCTTTTAATGTATTTATTTGTTAATGTACCTGTTTGTTAGTGTATGTATCTGTTAATGTATCTTCTGTTACTGTTTATCTTTTAATGTATTTATTTGTTAATGTACCTATTTGTTAGCGTATGTATCTGTTAATGTATCTTCTGTTACTGTTTATCTTTTAATGTATTTATTTGTTAATGTACCTATTTGTTTGTGTATGTTTCTGTTAATGTATCTTCTGTTAGTGTTTATCTTTTAATGTATCTATTTGTTAATGTACCTGTTGTTAATGTATCTTCTGTTAGTGTATTTATCTTTTTATGTATATATTTGATAATGTATTCATGTTTTAATGTATCTTTTTATTAATGTATGTATCTGTTAATGTATATATTTGTTAATTTATGTATCTTAATGTATCTATCTGTTAGTTTATGTATCTGTTAATGTATCTGTTTGTGTTAATGTATATGTGTTAATGTATGTATCTGATAATGTATTTATGTGTTAATGTATATGTGTTAATGTATGTATCTGTAAACATATATATTTGTTAATGTATGTATGTATATGTTAATGTATCTGTTAATGTATATATCTGTTAGTGTATTTATCTGTTAATGTATATATTTTTAATGTATGTATCTGTTACTATATCTATTTGTTAATGTATAGATATGTTAATGTGTCTATTTGTTAAGGTATATATTTGTTAATGTATGTATCTCTTCATGTATCTGTTTGTTAATGTATGTATCTGTTAATGTATCTGTTTATTAATGTATACATGTGTTAAAGTATCTGTCTGGTAATGTACCTCATAATCTGTTATTGTGTATATATGTTATGTATCTACGTGTTAATGTATCTATGTGTTAATGTATCTTTTTGTTTATGTGTATATTTGTTCATGTATCTGATTGTTACTGTGTCTGTTTGTTTATGTGTCTATCTGTTACTGTATCTATTTATTCATGTATCTGTTTGTTAATGTGTCTATCTGTTACTGTATCTACTTGTTAATGTATCTATTTGTTAATGTGTCTATTTATTTATGTATCTGTTTGTTAATGTATCTATCTGTATATTACTGACAAAGTGAAGTGGAAGTTATATAGGAATCACACTGTCCATAACATTCCGTCGCGTCCCGTCCTGTCACATAACACATTTTTGTCGCATCCCGTCGCGTTTGTCCCGTCGCGTAACACATTTTTATTACTAGCATTTCACAAACAGTTTTGAATGGGTTGTTCCCAAACTTCATATACACATAACAACTGATGACCTTATGTCACTCTACATCACAAATGGTTGATTGCCTGATCTTATTATAGAATTATGGCCCTTTGTTTGACTTAGAATAAAAAAGCGGGGGTATATTCATCAGCTTCAGTGATAGTTATAGTTGTTAATGTATCGATCTGTTAATGTATCTATCTGTTAATGTATCGATCTGTTAATGTATCTATCTGTTAATGTATCTATCTGTTAATGTATCTATCTGTTAATGTATCTATCTGTTAATGTATCTATCTGTTAATGTATCTATCTGTTAATGTATCTATCTGTTAATGTATCTATCTGTTAATGTATCGATCTGTTAATGTATCTATCTGTTAATGTATCTATCTGTTAATGTATCTATCTGTTAATGTATCTATCTGTTAATGTATCTATCTGTTAATGTATCTATCTGTTAATGTATCTATATGTTAATGTATCGATCTGTTAATGTATCGATCTGTTAATGTATCGATCTGTTAATGTATCTATCTGTTAATGTATCTATCTGTTAATGTATCTATCTGTTAATGTATCTATCTGTTAATGTATCGATCTGTTAATGTATCTATCTGTTAATGTATCTATATGTTAATGTATCGATCTGTTAATGTATCTATCTGTTAATGTATCGATCTGTTAATGTATCTATCTGTTAATGTATCTATCTGTTAATGTATCTATCTGTTAATGTATCTATCTGTTAATGTATCTATCTGTTAATGTATCTATATGTTAATGTATCTATCTGTTAATGTATCTATCTGTTAATGTATCGATCTGTTAATGTATCTATCTGTTAATGTATATATCTGTTAATGTATCGATCTGTTAATGTATCTATCTGTTAATGTATCTATCTGTTAATGTATCTATATGTTAATGTATCTATCTGTTAATGTATCGATCTGTTAATGTATCTATCTGTTAATGTATCGATCTGATAATGTATCTATCTGTTAATGTATCTATCTGTTAATGTATCGATCTGTTAATGTATCTATCTGTTAATGTATCGATCTGTTAATGTATCGATCTGTTAATGTATCGATCTGTTAATGTATCGATCTGTTAATGTAATGTATCTATCTGTTAATGTATCTATCTGTTAATGTATTTATCTGTTAATGTATATATCTGTTAATGTATCTATCTGTTAATGTATCGATCTGTTAATGTATCTATCTGTTAATGTATCTATCTGTTAATGTATCGATCTGTTAATGTATCGATCTGTTAATGTATCTATCTGTTAATGTATCGATCTGTTAATGTATCGATCTGTTAATGTATCGATCTGTTAATGTATCGATCTGTTAATGTATCAATCTGTTAATGTATCTATCTGTTAATGTATTGATCTGTTAATGTATCTATCTGTTAATGTATCGATCTGTTAATGTATCTATCTGTTAATGTATCTATCTGTTAATGTATCTATCTGTTAATGTATCTATCTGTTAATGTATCGATCTGTTAATGTATCTATCTGTTAATGTATCTATCTGTTAATGTATCTATCTGTTAATGTATATTTCTGTTAATGTATATATCTGTTAATGTATCTATCTGTTAATGTATCTATCTGTTTATGTATCGATCTGTTAATGTATCTATCTGTTAATGTATCTATCTGTTAATGTATCGATCTGTTAATGTATCTATCTGTTAATGTATCTATCTGTTAATGTATCGATATGTTAATGTATCGATCTGTTAATGTATCGATCTGTTAATGTATCTATCTGTTAATGTATCTATCTTTTAATGTATCGATCTGTTAATGTATCGATCTGTTAATGTATCTATCTGTTAATGTATCAATCTGTTAATGTATCTATCTGTTAATGTATCTATCTGTTAATGTATCTGTATCTATCTGTTAATGTATCTATCTGTTAATGTATCTATCTGTTTATGTATCTATCTGTTTATGGATCTATTAATGTATTTATTTGTTACTGTATCTATATGTAATGTTTCCTCCAGGTTTTAAAAAGGGCAGGCTGCTCCCTGAAAAAGCTAAACTATGTAAAAAGGGCATTTTCCAGCACGCAAAAACTTCAAAATGAAACAGAAAAACAAAAAATGACAATTTTATTGTTGCAAAGGAACTAAAATATAAAATTGTTATAAATAATAAAGCAGGTAATACAGTTCTGTCATTTATATTTCATTGTTTTGGTTGCTTTTTTAGATTCTCTCCTTTTTTCCTTTCTTTTTCATACAATTCATTGTCAATATATTGAATATACAATGTAACACTGAGCTGTTGGGTCTTTTTAAGTGAATAACATCTTCAATTTTTTTTTAAAAAATCTGGAAAATCAAAAGTGAAAGTAAAATATTTTAAAGCATCTGAAATAAAGCGTATCCAAATTTACGTCAACTTTTTACGCCAATATAATTTTACAATTGCTTGCGCCATTTCATAGTTAATCGCGTCAAATCGTTATAGTTCGGAGGAAAATGGTCAGATATGACTATAAGTTGATGAGTTGTTATAAAAATGTCCGTATTTAAATTGCGAATAAATGGATCAGAGCAAATTTATTTGAGATTTTAAATGAAATATGAATAAACATATTTTCATAACGTACACATAATGTTGACAGGACCAAACCTAATACGCATGATTGAGTTCATCCCAGTTGTCGGCAAACAGAGGATGGCCTAATTAACACCTCGGTCAGGCTAATCTTTACAAAACACTCCATGTATACAAACATTCCATGTATACAAACACTCCATGTATACAAACACTCCATGTATAGAAACACTCCATGTATACAAACATTCCATGTATACAAACATTCCATGTATACAAACACTCCATGTATACATACACTCCATGTATACAAACACTCCATGTATACAAACACTCCGTATACAAACACTCCATGTATACAAACACTCTATGTATACAAACACTCCATGTATACAAACACTCCGTATACAAACACTCCATGTATACAACGTTTGCAATTTACACCTCCTTGATTTTTTGCCTAAGGAGGTCAATACAGATTTGGCATGATGATTTTAGGGCAAAAGGGCGGTTATATAACGACTTCAGGACTCGTTTTTAGGACAGCAGGGCGACTTTTTAGGTCAGAAAGGCGGGTCCGAAAAATGGCAGGGCGGGAAAAAAAAAGGGACATGGTGCGCCGCCCTTCCATTCCGCTTTAGTGGAAACACTACTACATGTTTAGGTATCTATTTGTTAATGTATCTATCTGTTGATGTATCAATTTGTTCATTTATATTAACTTGCATGATTTGTTTTCAATCTAAGGGTTGTCCTTGCATGATCTGTTTTTCATCTAAGGGTTGTCCTTGCATGATTTGTTTTTCATCTAAGGGTTGTCCTTGCATGATTTGTTTTTCAACTAAGGGTTGTCCTTGCATGATTTGTTTTTCAACTAAGGGCTGTCCTTGCATGATTTGTTTTATGCACCCACAGGGAGGCATATAGTAATCGCACTGTTCATGTGTGCGTGTGTGAGTCCATCCGTCGTCGGACTTCACTCAGATGTTCATCATAATGAGAAGGTGTGTCATGCGTAAGAATCATGACATATATCAAAGGTCAAGGTCACTTAGAGGTCAAAGGTAAAAAAATCATTTAAAAATTCATGTCTCAGTCATTACTTGGAAACTACTGAAGGGAGTTGCTACAAACTTCACACATAATTATGTTCATCACATTGAGAAGGTGTGTCGCATGCAAGAATCAGTTCAGTGCCTCAAAGGTCAAGGTCACAGTTGGAGGTCAAATGTCATTCTTTTCATGTCAGTCATTAGTCCTAAACTACTGAAGGGAATAGTGTCAAACTTCACACAAATGTTCATCACAATGAGAAGGTGTGTCTTGTGCAAAAATCATGTCAGTGCCTCAGAGGTCAAGGTCACAGTTGGGCAGATGGTTTGCAGTGGGGGCATCCATGTTCCATGGACACATTTCTTATTCAGCTAAGGGTTGTCTTTGCAGGATTTGTTTTTCAGCTAAGGGTTGTCCTGGGAAGTTGACATTGCGTGATACTAATGATACATATTTATTACTGCAATTTGTTTCAAGTATCAACTTAAATTACAAGAAACTCTAACTACTGTATATATCACGTCAATCTGCATAATTCTGCCAAGAAACAGGGTGCCTGAGATAAAACCTTATCTCGTCAGTTACGTTCCTATCCCGTCAGGTGCACCACTTTTGATGACGTCAGCACGTCTTTTGATGACAGCAGGGTATATTTGATGACGTCTGGGTATTTTTGAAAGGAAAAAAATGGGAAGAAAATGGAAAAAAGTTAAATTAAATGATTTTAAACAATCAACATGATAAATAGAATATCATGTTGGTGCCTGGTCATATCCAGTTTACCAGGTTCGGCACAAAAAAAATGAAGCCCTCGGGCGTTGTTTCTTTAGACCAAATATCAGAGCACAACACAATAAATATACAACATTAATGTGTTATTATGTGTATTGGTCACAAATGCTTTATTCGGTGGGCCTCATAATCTGAAGAAAAATTGAATATCACACTTCGCTCATGAAATTGTATGGCTAACAGTGATTTACAGTTACCTATAGAAATTCTCTCCCCCCCCCCCCAAATACAATAGGCTCGAAATATGTCCTTAAAAGAGCTTGTGTCCAAATGGTTGACCATATAGGGTACAACATACTACAGCAAAAGATTGGTGCATTCCAAAAAGTTGAATGTAGAAAACTTAGACACATTTCGAGCCTATTGTATTTGGTGGGAGAAAATTTCTATAGGTAACTGTAAATCGCTGTTAGAAATACATTTGCACAAGGCAATTGAGATTATTAGTTTTTAGCTCTTCTGATCAGAGATCAGCAGAGCTTATGCCATGGTGCGGCGTGCGTCGTCCATCTGTCCGTCCGTCCGTCCGTCTGTCCTTAAACTTTTTTTTTGTAGCGACTACTCCTCTGAAACTACTGAATGGATTTTCATGAAACTTTACAGAAATGTTGCCCATGAAGTCTAGTTGATCCTAGCAAAAATACATGTTGATGTGAAATCCAAGATGGCCACCAAATCTAAAAATAGATTTTTAAAAAACAAGTTTGTAGCGACTACTTCTTGAAAACTCTAAGTGATATTGATATGGGACTTTTTCTAAAATGATCAGCATGACATGATGTTAGTCCTTGTCGAAAATCGTTTTGATTCGACGTTAAGCGGCCATCTTTATTTACATAGAGTTATTAAGTAAAAACTTGTAGCGACTACTCCTCTGAAACTACTCGACAGATTTCCATGAAACTTCACAGGAATGTTGCTCTTGATGTCTAAATGATCCTAGCAAAATTTCAGGTCGGCAGGAAATTCAATATGGCCACCACGGCCATCTTTGTTTACATAGAGTTATATAGTAAAAACTTGTAGCGACTACTCCTCTGAAACTACTTTGCGGATTTTCATGGAACTTTACAGGAATGTTGCTCTTGATGTCTAATTGATCCTAGCAAAATTTTAGATCGGCCAGAAATTCAAGATGGCCTCCACAGCTAAAAATAGATTTTTAAAAAATAAGTTTGTAGCGACTACTTCTTGAAAACTATAAGTGATATTGAGATGGGACTTTTTCTAAAATGATCAGCATGACATGGTGTTGATCCCAGTTGAACATTATTTTGATTCGACGTTAAACATGGCTGCAAGTGGCCATCTTTGTTTACATAGAGTTATATAGTAAAAACTTGTAGCGACTACTCCTCTGAAACTACTTGACGGATGTTCATGAAACTTCACAGGAATGTTGCTCTTGATGTCTTGTTGATCCTAGCAAAATTTCAGGTCGGACGGAAATTTAAGATGGCCGCCACGGCTAAAAATAAATTTTCAGAAAAGAAGTTTGTAGCGACTACTTCCTGAAATCAAAATCAGGCTGGCCGGAAGTTCAAAATGGCCACCACGGCTAAAAATAGATTTAAAATAAATAAATGTTAAGTTTGTAGCGAATACTTATTGAAAACTATAAGTGATATTGATATGGGACTTTTTCTAAAATGATCAGCATGACATGATGGTTATCCGAGTCGAACAATATTTTGATTCGACGTTAAACATGGCTGCCAGTGGCCATCTTTGTTTACATAGAGTTATAAAAATTACTCCTCTGAAACTACTTGACGGATGTTCATGAAACTTCACACGAATGTTGCTCTTGATTGATCCTAGCAAAATTTCAGGTCTGCCGGAAATTCAAGATGGCCACCATGGCTAAAAATAGATTTTCAAAATACAAGTTTGTAGCGACTACTTCTTGAAAACTATAAGTGATATTGATATGGGACTTTTTCTAAAATGATCAGCATGACATGATGTTGGTCATTGTCAAAAATCGTTTTAAATCGATGTTAAACATGGCTGTCAGCGGCCATCTTTGTTTACATAGAGTTATATAATGAAAGCTTGTAGCGACTACTCCTCTGAAACCACTTGACGGATTTGCATGAAACTTCACAGGAATGTTGCTCTTGATGTCTTATTGATACTAGCAAAATTTCAGGTCGGCCGGAAATTCAAGATGGCCGCCACGGCTAAAAATAAATTTTCAGAAAAGAAGTTTGTAGCGACTACTTCCTGAAATCAAAATCAATCAGTAGAGCTTCAAGGTCATTGACCTCTTGTTTGTCAAAGGATGAGGCCCGTCCCATAAAGAGTATGATAATGTAGTAAAAATTATAACCGTTTTGCATTTTATGTGCACTTGTATATATGTTAAAACAACTACAGTCGAACCTCGATAGCTCGAACACCGGTGATTCGAATACCATCGGTAACTCGGAACATATTTTCCGGTCCCGACACAACTCCTATATAGTTCAATGTAATTTAACCTCGATTATTCGAATATTATTTCTCGAATACCCCGGCTCGCTCGAATACTTTTTACGGTCCGAAGATCCATTTGTGTGTGAATTTAAACCTCGCTTAATCGAAGGTGATGATCCGTTGCCACGCGACTTCGGCCATATTAATTGTAATCGACGCGTTTGTATTTGTTTGTAGCAAGTTCGATCGTAGTGCGAAAACAGATCAAGTTGGTTGTTAAAGGTGCGAACATTTATGACTGAAAAGCGATAATAGACAGATAAAATGTATCTTTAATGAACTTCGTTTACTGTTAATTATGATAAATTAAACACGGTTGATTTTCGAATTAAATACTGTACCGAAACCAGTCTTACCTTGTTCTCATTATTCGGACTTGCGGATTGTGTTAAAATCTATTAGTGTGATATTTCTTTATATAAATGATAAAACAAACATATTATTGCAGTTTTTCTTGTACTTTTAGTGTAACAATTACATGTTATATATCCGTTATGAGGTTTAAACAAACATGCATGAACATAAAACACATACCGAGAACGATACATCACGTACACAAGTAACACTATTTCGGGTGGTACACAAATTCGGATAGATATTTTGTTTTTTACCGTTACCTCGATGCCTCGAAGCCACCGATAGCTCGAACATATGCCTATGGTCCCGCTGACTTCGAGCTATCGAGGTTCGACTGTATGTATAGATGGATTTTCTTAAAAGATCCGTGTTAACAATTAATAGTTTTTGTATTTTTAGAACAATATACTCTATTATCAGTTACTTTTCTGCCATGTTTTAGTAAATCTCAAATGCAAGAAACTCATTAAAAAAGTAGTGAAGCTAGAGTTATGGTTCCTATGAACTGCACTCTGTCTCATTGTCCTAATCATTCACACAAACTTTAATCAAGCATACTTTTTGAGTTATGCTCCGGACAAAAAGTGTGTCGCACGGACGCACGGACGGCTGGATGGAATAAGCGGCGACTATATGCTCCCCCATAATAAACAATCTAGTGTTTTTAGTTACAATATATTTTATATCAAAAACTAGTAAATGAAAAGAAAAAAACTGTGATGGGACCTCAATATAATGTCTCTGTGGTAATCAGTCAGCAAGAAGTAAGCAGTTAAAAAGCATTTTTCAACGACTACATTCAGTTGGGAAATGTGTCTTTAATTGTAATTTTTTTTGATGCAAGTTAACTATCTCATGCAAAAATATGCAGTTTTCACAAATAAATCTAGAAAATAGATAGTATATAAATTTTGTAAACAGATCAAAAACACATTCTTTTCCACGTCATATTTCCGCGCCTCCCAGGAACTTCGTGCCACTCAAAGTAAAATCTTCAAATATTTGACACTGTAGGTTAACTACACTGGATTTTGGATCTGACAACCTGCCATGAACCAGGTGATATTTCCATCTTGTAACCCTGTTATTGACTGACTTATGTCTGTTCAGTTCCGTGCATTTACAAATGTTTAGGATGCATGTTTTAGATAAGAAATGAACTTAGACTAATGTTCCATGCACTTATTATGCAAACATGATTAATAAATAAGATAAATAATATTGGCATAGCTGTAAGTGCAGATAAGTTCAAAAACTCTATTTTTTGTGTCGCCTTTTCGAAGAAAAACGCGATATATATAGGAATCACTTTGTCGTCCGTCCGTCAGTCAGTCCGTCCATCACGAAAACTTAACGTTGGCTATAACGTTCTCATTTCTTGAGATTTCTTCATCAAACTTTCAATATATACTCACCACGACAACATCGACATGACCATACTAAAATATGAAGGTCATGTCACACTGAAGGTCATTATATGGGTTAAATACTCTCTCTTAATATGTTTATTAGTATTTGAAGCTTTAGTGGTTTGTATTGTGTATAATAGGATTAGAAGTATTTCATGGACGCCAACATAAACATTTTATTGATAATAATATAAACAAGAAATGTCACAGTAAATGACAAATGCCCCCAAAGTGACCTGTAAGTGTGACCTTGACCTTGGAGCAATATGAAACCAACAGATATATTTAAAAATAATTAAAAAAAAAAAATAATCAAAGAATAAAAATAAAATAAAATAAAAATTAATTTTTTTTTCGCGACACGACCTCTTGTCGTGGTGGGTGAGCAATTGTGTGAAGTTATTTGAAAAACCGTTGATTATTGTCCGAGTTATGAAGCGGAGACGATTGTATAGACGAACAGATTTTGAACTTTGATCTCTAAGGGTGACCTTGACCTTGGAGCTACGGACCTGGATTTTGTGCGCGACACGTCATCTTGTTGTGGTGAGCAATTATTGTGCAAAGTTATTTGAAAATCCATCCATTATTGTCAGAGTTATGAAGCGGACACGAGTGTACAGACGAACGGATTTTGACCTTTGATCTCTAAGTTGACCTTGACCTTGGAGCCACAGACCTGGATGTGCGCGACACGTCACCTTGTTGTGGTGAGCAATTGTGCGAAGTTGTTTGAAGATCCGTTGATTATTGTCTGAGTTATGAAGCGGAGACGATTGTATAGACGAACGGATTTTGACCTTTGACCTCTAAGTGTGACCTTGACTTTGGAGCCAAGGACTGGATTTTGTGCGCGACACGTCGTCTTGTTGTGGTGAGCAATTGTGCAATGTTATTTGAAAATCCATCCATTATTGTCAGAGTTAAGAAGCGGACACGAGTGTACACGCGAACGGACAGACAGTGCGATTACTATATGCCACCCTTCGGGGGCATAAAAAAAATCGCAATGAAAACATTATAAGTATATAAACTCTTTCACTTTTCACACTTACCGCCCTCAGGTATGTTCACATTAATTTATTGTCGAACTTGCTCGCAGAGAGCTTACTTAACAAAAGGAACCAAGCTGTATTATATGTATGTTTATTCGTCCTTATGTGCAGACCTGTTTCCGTGATTGTCAGGCCAGGATATCGACCAATCTTCGTCCGACCAATCTTCATCCGACCAATCTTCACCTTCATCCGACCAATCTTCATCCGACCAATCTTCATCCGAGTGTTTTCATTTTATTGACCTGATATTGTAAGCCAATGTTTGTGTCAGGATGACCTACTTTCTTGGAAATATAGGTCATGTTCTGAATTAGACTTTACAAGTGTGTTGTGCTCATCCATCTGACATATGGTGACATCCTTTTTAGGCCCCCGAAGGCTGGGGGCATATAGGAATCGCACTGTCCGTCTGTTGGTTACCAACTTGAACGTTTTCGGCCGTTTCCAAAGGTCCATTGTCATACTCTTTTTTTGAAGTAAATGATTGTTTGATAACTTATAGTAAAGAGTTTCTTTTTTTCTACTTCCCTTTTCATGCCCCCGAATGGTGGAAGCGTATAGGAATCGCACTGTTCGTCTGTTAGTACGTCCGTCCGTCCGTCCATTAGTTTGTCCATCTGAAACAGTCGTGTCTCAACCATTATTAAACTTTAAAAGTACTGAAGGGAATTTCATGAAAGTTCATACAAAGATTAATCTCAATGAGAAGTGGTATTGCACGCAAGAATCAGATCCATAAATCAAAGGTCAAGGTCACACTAGGAGGTCAAAATCAAATTTGGGTGCATTTGTCACTTACTGTGACATTTCTTGTTAAAATTTAATGTTTTTGCTTTGAAAGTAAACAAATAAATAATAATAATTTTATTGACAATTACAAGTTAACAATAAAATGGTGAAAGAGAGTTGATTACCGACTTCAACTTTTTGAGACTGCTGTGCAAGTGCTTAAACATCAATTTGCAAACGTTTTATTGCTGTCTGTAGTTGTAATCATCATTTGTCTTATTTATGATCAACCCTTCAGTTTTACTTGTCTTCAAGTGTAATAAACCTTAACTGTTCCTATGTTTATATTGATGTTTCTTCCCACGAAAATATTAACCTGAGATTAACGTTATGGTGAGGCAAAGTCAATTCTCAAAACAAATATTGGCTACTGCTGATTTGTGAAGGCTTTATTTACCTTCCAGAATATTCTTACGTCAGCCCAAACTCTATTAAAATTCCATCAGTGGGGAACCCAAGTGAAGGAGATACCTAAGCCTCGGTCACCCAGCCTTAGTCTACTTCTGATTTCTTAGCTATACTATGATCTTCAGAATCAAGGCCTGTGATAAAATGGAAGTGTGAAATCGCCCCTCACGTTGGGGGCAATTTTGGCAAGACTGAGATTCTGTGAGACTTCCATAAAATGTATTTTCAAGTTAATTAAATGTTAAGTTCTTACTTTTAACTTGAGAAAAGCAGCAAATGATGTCAAAAAGATTAACTGGTGCATCAACAAGTGACCTTGTCACATTTATTTACAACATGACATAATGCAAAGCATCGACTTTATGAGCATCATAAATCAAGCGAATCATCTCCGTTAATTGCTAGTGGGTGCTTTATTCGGCCTAATCTGTCCAAACCGATATCTGCCAGTAAGACATATGCATGATACGGTCTTCACAGGCCGAGACTATAGATACTTCAACACTCACTCGATATAAGGTTCCATTAATGGGGATCCAATGAAAGAGATACATCAGCCCAAAGTCTTTTAGTATAAGCTTCCATCAACAGGGAACTGCTGAAAAAGAGATCCATCAGTCCACACTCCATATAAGATTCCATCAATGGGAAACACATGGAAGAGATACATCAGCCCACACTATATAAGGCTTCATCAACAGGGAACCAATGAAGGAGATACATCAGCCCAAACTCTATATAAGGTTCCATCAATGGGGAACCAATGAAGGAGATACATCAGCCCACACTCTTTATAAGGTTCCATCAACGGGAAACCAAATGAAGGAGATACCGCAGCCCACACTTTATATAAGGTTCCATCAACGGGGAACCAATGAAGGAGATACATCTGCCCACACTCTATATAAGGTTCCATCAATGGGGAACCAATGAAGGAGATACATCAGCCCACACGCTATATAAGGTTCCATCAATGGGGAACCAGTGAAGGAGATACATCAGCCCACACTCTATATAAGGTTCCATCAATGGGGAACCAGTGAAGGAGATACATCAGCCCACACGCTATATAAGGTTCCATCAATGGTGAACCACTGAAGGAGATACATCAGCCCACACTCTATATAAGGTTCCATCAATGGGGAACTAATGAAGGAGATACATCAGCCCACACTCTATATAAGGTTCCATAAATCGGGAACCAATGAAGGAGATATATCAGCCCACACTCTATATAAGGTTCCATCAATGGGGAACCAGTGAAGGAGATACATCAGCCTACACACTATATAAGGTTCCATCAATGGGGAACCAATGAAGGAGATACATCAGCCCACACTCTATATAAGGTTCCATCAATGGGGAACTAATGAAGGAGATACATCAGCCCACACTCTATATAAGGTTCCATAAATGGGGAACCAATGAAGGAGATATATCAGCCCACACTCTATATAAGGTTCCATCAACAGGGAACCAATGAAGGAGATACATCAGCCCACACTCTATATAAGGCTTCATCAACAGGGAACCAATGAAGGAGATACATCAGCCCACACTCTATATACGGTTCCATCAATGGGGAACCAATGGAAGAGATACATCTGTGCACACTCTATATAAGGTTCCATCAGTGGGGAACCAGTGAAGGAGATACATCAGCCTACACTCTATATAAGGTTCCATCAATGGGGAACCAATGGTGGAGATACATTTGTGCACACTCTATATAAGGCTCCATCAGTGGGGAACCAGTGAAGGAGATATATAAGCCCACACTCAATATAAGGTTAAATCAACAGGGAACCAATGGTGGAGATACATCTGTGCACACTCTATATAAGGTTCCATCAATGGGAAACCAATGGTGTAGATACATCTGTGCACACTCTATATAAGGTTCCATCAATGGGAAACCAATGGTGTAGATACATCTGTGCACACTCTATATAAGGTTCCATCAATGGGAAACCAATGGTGTAGATACATCTGTGCACACTCTATCACATCAAAATCTATCCTTCCATAAACACACAAAAATCTATCCTTCCCTAAACACACAAAAATCTATCCTGGTGCTTGTTTTGTAGTTATTAACACTATTTGTGTTGTTTATTTACTGTAATGTTGTAATGGGATAGTGCCATGTAGCCGTGCCAATGATATTAATTGTCTTTACAATTATATCAATCTGAGAACACAAAGCTCATATACAAAATTTGTAGTATAAAAAACTATCACATAACTTGGGTGTGGGAATGTAATACATTCCTGAGATAAATACCAATACCACACCCAGTGTAATAAATATGCAAATGAGGGCTGAACCAGCGCTCAGTCTTTTCCATTCAGCTCAGTGTACAGTCAAAATTGCCTTCTTCAGTTCTGTAACCATTAAAAAAATACCAGATGATGGAATTCGATGAGAGAGTTTGATTTCTGTTTGTGAAGTATGGAGAAGACCAAGGCAGCATAGGATGTCATCTTATGACAACAATGATTATACAAGAGGTGTTCAACTTATAATGTAACACTTTTGTTTAAGATGTTATTTTTCAGCGGAAGTGATGTTCATAATAAATGCATGATTTAATTATGTGAAACTGTCATTTAGAACGTATTCTGTTAAAAATAATCTCCAATTTCACACGGTTTGTTTTAAATCATATTTTAAATTAGGTGCATACTATTTTCCAATTTTAAACCTGTATATTTCTACTGCCGTAGAGTTGTACCATAAACCAAACTAGAACAAATTCTACGGCATGCCATCGCAAATACCCACGTTTTCTTCACACAGGCCACTAACCCACCCCCACCCACACCCCTACCACCACCACGACACACACAGCACATACAGGAGAACAACATATTATTATACACTGTAATACCTTCATCAAAATGTTTGTTTGAGACATAATTAAAAAAAAAAATGACCCCCTGATACCCTCCCCCCACCACCCACCTCCTCCAACCCCAACCCCCAGTAAGACATCCTTTAAGTTTTAAATAATAAATCATTTGACATGTTGTGTATCTCTTTCATAGACGACTATTATACCAACTAATGTGCACAAATATGGAAAAATAACACTAATTGAATTATTAGTGTATTTGATGCCCCTCCGATGATGTAGGAGGAAACAAATATATAATGTGTGATCCCATCATCATAATGTTTCATTTGAGACATAATTACAAAAAAAAAATCTCTCCCCTTCCCCCACACTATTAAATAAAAATAAATATGATTGTATGTTTTATTTTAAGACAAAAATTAATGTTTATTTAAAAGTTCGAATTTTATCGCAATTATTCAAGAAACCGACAGATAATAGGACAGTTTACTCATATTTTACCAATGATTATATAAATAACCAAAATAAGCTTTTTATTTTTATTATGTAAGACAAAAAATGAATAGTTATTGTTGCTGCATTATCATATACCATATAAAGATATCTTTGGTCAAAATTTATATGTTTTCTTCATTATTTAAAGCAAATGTGTGTGTTTTGCCCCTAAATCTTTAGTTACATATTTGTTCTTTCTTTTCTTGTAAGAAAGTAATAGAACTTATTTTTTATAGTGGAGGAAATCATAACAATGACTTCAGCTGATGTTTCGAACTAGCAGTTTTCATAAATTTAATCGTTTTCAAGGTCGAATTTCGTGTTAATTTTCGCTGAAATCGTGAAACCCGATAAATAGCACAAAATGCATATTCCATTTTTTACGTTCAGAGATGGCCATATCAGACTACTTATAACCTTAAACGACATTTTACAAGCATTTTTATACAAAAAAACAGGGTATATTAAAATCGCCTCCGTGCTAACATTGGGGGTTTATGGGCTAAAATAGTCGCCCATGACAGTTTTATGGGCTATTTTTGTTTAAGGGCTAGCTAGAAGCCCATAAGCCTTTATTTACACGTTCAAACACATCAGTAGAGGGGGGATAAATAAAAAAATGCTGTTAAAATGTTATCGCTGAACAAAGTTGTCTATTGGTGTTTAGGACAGTTTGGACGATTTAAAGGGCTAAAATTAGCCGCTAAACTATAAAAATTAGCCCCTTAACTATAAGACCAACATTATTTTTGGCTCCGAGTCCAGGGGCCCCCAGGTGGGGTCAAAAGGTCAAATACGCTAAAAATTCAATTACACTCATTTTTCCATATTTTTTGCACATAACTTGATGTATGCAATCATCTATAAAAGATTAAAACAACATATGAAACTATTTTATTATTTATTTTTAGTTTTAATTATGTCTCAAACAAACATTTTGAAGGGATTACAGTGTATAATAATATGTTGTTCTCCTGTATGTGTGTGTGTGTGTGTGTGTGTGTGTGTGTGGTGGGTGGAGGTGGCCTGTGTGAAAGAAACGTCGGTATTTGCAATGGCGCGCCGTCTAATTCTTTCTAGTTTTTGTTAAATTCATATTGCAGTTATTTTTATAACTGAAGATGATTGCTTCAAAACATCATTCTCTACACTTTTTCAAAAAGACGGATGCAGTAAAATTGGGAACCACATTGCATAATAGTTCATGTCATAATGTTTTATATCGAAGGAATCATGACTTGACATTAATTAATGAATTTATTCATAGAGAATGTCAAGATATTTGATTCAGTTACAAAATGATGAAAATGTGATGCTATCTTATAAAGGCAATGCCAGGTAACAATTCATTAATCCAGATTAGTACATGTGACAGGAAATTCTTATTTTGTAGCATGGTGTTCTATGGTATCACGGTACTTAAATGGTTTGACAAAAAATTAAACTGTACACACTATTTAAAGAAAAAGGAAACTCAGATGCTTTCTGTGACCCTTCTACTTGTTATGATATAAAATGTTATAAATTTTACATAAAAATGTCAGAATTAGATTTGAAAAGAAGGGTACCCTCATTGAGCTTATTATTTTAAAAGTTCTATGGTATCACAGTATGCACATATTGTGTATCCTGTATTTGTTAGTAACTGGTATAAGATTCAATGAGTGACCATTTCTTAACTAAGAAACAATAATGTAAAACAGACCCATCAGACTAAAAAATAATGAATTTTATAACCATCAAGGTAGTGGAAACTGCATTTATGGAGACCAGGGGTGATGAATTTTAAAGATCATAAGGAAATTGTCAACATGTTTGCATTATTTTTAAATATCCTTTTATTTATGATAAATATACTTATATTTTTCAATTCTTTTATTATATGTACCTAAAGTCATCACATCTATAAAATCATTAAAGCATCACATTTTAGCAGAGATGCATACTGTTTTATAGATTGGACACTGCCGTGATACCATAGAACCCTTGATATCATAGGAAGCTAGTATACTATTTGTACTATTTGTTTGGGGCGCGTGTTTCAGCCGAAGGTTTTCAGCATTTACATGAACAGTTTACATGAACATTTTAGACAGTAGTTACACTACCATATACTAGTTTTGAAAAATTTGACTGAGAAATAAATATTTTGCAGCCTTTTTTTTATTTTTGATAGGGCTTTTTCCATATGTTTAAGTTCCTATCCCGCCATGAACAGATACATTTTACAACAGATGTACACCATTTCTAAACCTACTGACAACCAAGTTAAATATCATAATTAATTTTACGCTTTATTTAAGAGCCCGTGAATAAAGCTTTATTTTTAATTGGCACATAATTATACATTACCTAAACACCTAGTAGTTAATAAACATTTCTGTAGTGTAATTTTGCCATTGCTAATGGTAGGTCAGACAAAAATAAGAAAATCTCAAGAAACTTGCGTACGCTTTAATAATTTGCACTTTAATATTTTGCGATAGAACTTTTAGGGTATATTAATTTGGATAAATGTCCAACACTTAAAATTATATTTGGATGAAAGTGCCAAAAAAAAGTTTCAGGCAAAATTTCTTTTTACATGGTGCTGCTATTTGTAAATATAAAAATATTATACTAAATAATGCAACTATACTTTTTGTTGAAGTTTTTTTGCGAGAAAACTAATAAAATATTTGAAAATAATGGTCAACATGTTGATTATAGTTTTCAATCTTAATTATTCTGATCACGTCTATTGAGACAAACATTGGTACACTTTGAACTTACCAGCTGCTGTCCTTATCCTCGTTAGCGTTTGGGTGCCCAAAATTATACTGCGGGTCAAAACTGCTGGAAAGCGGATTGCTATACTCCTCTGCAGGCGCAGTCTTTCTCTTGGTTTCAAACAAAAAATCCAGCATTTTTACTGTCTTTGTTGAGTTATTTTATTAAAATATTTAATTGATCTTTTATCAAGTTTTCAGACTGATTTATTGAAATCTTTCCGCACTAGTTTGACAGTGATTTCAATAGTTGTCTAAGATGTTGGTTAAATTCTTTATTTTGAATTTTATTAATGTTTTAAGATAGGTTAATTTTTAAATAATCAAGTTCTAGTAATCAACAATTGTGTTTTCTGCGATCACTATTCAACAAAGCTGCGTTTATCGAAGAGAATAGTTCCAGATGTCAAGTACAGTCACGTGCAGTCGGGCATGTAATTTACGAATCTGGATCTTTTGTTCCAGAAACTGACCAATCCAGTGATGGTAAAAACACTTAACACAACTGCTGTAAGTGAAGGTTTTATGTAATTCCAGTTAGCGCGTTTCAGCCCATGTTGGTTCCAGCCTACTGTGTTTGCCAATTAATTCTGCACGTTAATTATGATAGATCAGCTGGTATTTGGTACAAATCATTAGTAATTAAGTCACTAGAGGTGGCATGTAAGTCACAGGTGCCTCTTGTAGTAAGTCGCACTAAATTAGGGCCTGATACCGAGGTTACAGGTTATTTTTATAGATGGTAACTCCAGTATACTTAATTACCAGCTTATAGACCAAATATCTTCTCTTTAGTTTTACACAATTTAGTTACACACGTAAGTGCTAGGACAAATTAACCTAAAACCTTAAGGTAAAAACTCATTATTGGGAAAATGAATGGGGAGGTTAAGGTATATAATATATAAACAAGCAAGGTTTTATGCAAGCGTAATATAAAACAGCTGCTGGAGAAAATAGCATTACGTCAGAGTTGGAACTGGAAACAAAGTTAAAAGTAATCGTAGATCAAGTCATGGGAGTTTTAAACAATATTGAGAACCCAAGTTGTCACGAAGAAATAAATGGGTTTTCAAGTACACACATGAACGTTTTTTTCTTACCAGACACATTCTTTCCATTTTTACCATCTAAACATTTTATTTTCAAGGCATACCTTTTTATGCCTCACATAATTTTATTCACCTTTGTAATGACACCTTTCAATACAACGTGGTAGAAGTACACATCAGCAGAGAAATACGTCTCTCTATGTTAATTAAAGTCTAAATATGCGCGGTTTTTTTTTAAAACTTGTTCCAGATGCTTTCTAAAGATTTTAGGGTAAAACAGTTTGTTTTTGTTTCCAGGACAATTGTTCACATGTAAGGGATGTGTGTGCACTAGCCTTACAACTCAAATAAACTACGATGTGCAATATCACATTACAAAAGTGAAAAACTCATAGAAACTATTCATTGCTACCTTACCATACGTGCACTTAAGCATTACAACTCAAATAAACTACGATGTGCAATATCACATTACAAAAGTGAAAAACTCATAGAAACTATTCATTGCTACCTTACCATACGTGCACTAGCATTACAACTCAAATAAACTACGATGTGCAATATCACATTACAAAAGTGAAAACTCATAGAAACTATTCATTGCTACCTTACCATACGTACACTAGCATTACAACTCAAATAAACTACGGATGTGCAATATCACATTACAAAAGTGAAAAACTCATAGAAACTATTCATTGCTACCTTACCATACGTGCACTAGCATTACAACTCAAATAAACTACGATGTGCAATATCACATTACAAAAGTGAAAACTCATAGAAACTATGCATTGCTACCTTACCATACGAAATTATGAAAACCATTACAGAGATGGCTGCCAAAGGCGGCTGAATGATACATTTATGATTGCAAAAAAGAAGCGTATATGCCATAACTCAGAAGCAGAAGAGAAATAGGTTTATTGCACTCGCATTTACAAGCTTCGTTTACTTTCCCTGTAACAGGAAACATCAATATGCGCTCATACTGACGTGTAGTAAAGTCATTGGGTGTGTAATGTATACTTGTTTGTGATTGGTGCAATTTTATGTGCATGTCAAATAAAGTATGTCACATGACGTAAACAATTTTGATTTCAAACTTCCCACTATGTAATGACAATATGTTTGTTTGAAAAAAATGTTTTTGGTGAAAATTAAATGTTACAACCTTTAAAAATGCTTATGCAATAAAGAGGTTAATATACACTTGTTATTTAGAGCATAAATATTGAGCTCCTAAAGTCGGGCAATAAAGTCTTGCAATATTAATACGTGAAAGAACTTGTGCATATATCCCAATACAAATCTAATAAGCTGCAATAAAACATTGTTTCCCTTTGTGACAACATGATGAGCCTCGTTGAATCCCACTTTGATATCTTGATTGTTTGCAATAATGGTGTTAATAATA
Source organism: Cyrtodaria siliqua (assembly GCA_037043455.1). NCBI lineage: Eukaryota > Metazoa > Mollusca > Bivalvia > Adapedonta > Hiatellidae > Cyrtodaria > Cyrtodaria siliqua. The sequence continues at coordinate 21,263 of JAWPHD010010275.1, read as the reverse complement.
GCTATAGTTATTCAGTCAGATCACGTATCAGGTGTCATGTCAGCTAATAAGACAATTATGCCAATTACTGGTCATGAGCTCGATATTTATTGAAAGCGACCAGCAAGGAGCAGGGGATGGCGCTGATGGAACGATCATTGACAGTTCTGTCGCTGAGGAATGTTATCACCGAATCCACATCCGGCCAGCAACCTGTGTCACTCTTTTGCACTCATTTGTTTTTCATGCTTTAGAATCAGATTTTTGGCACGGTACTTAAAGACCACTTATCCTAAAGGTTTACCACCACCAATTACATATCAGTGAATAGTGTGTTTACGTAATTTTTAGCACAGTTTCAATGGTTAATAAATATATTTCTTGATAACATAATGGAATTTCAGTACCAACAATAAATGAAGGTTGAACATTTCAGGGCTTAAAGTACTTCATAACATGCACGCAATGAGAGTAAAATTAAGTAGTGATGTAAATTTTATAAGTGTTCATTATACATGACTCTCACAATTCACAAAAATACAATTTGTGTGGTTGAAAACCTTTAAGAGGAAATGATGTCATAACTGGAAGCTCATTTTCAATCGATGATGCAAATTATTTTCCTGAAAATCTGTTTTGACTTTAGTAACTAAAATAACTAATCACGCATGAAAAACTCCAGAAAATATAATGCACAGGATTGATTTGTTTCTCCAATTTCACATTTGTTCCTGCACATTATTGACATCTTCCAGCTATCAGCCCATAAAGGGACTGGAGGTGATACAGAAGAATTGGATTTTATCGTTGCACCAACAGCTAAGGAATATGGCGACTTCCCAGCTTCCATTGGTGGAGGAAGATCCCAGGTGCCCTTCCGCGCAATTTTCATGCACGGACGGACACCTGGGTACAGCGATATATGGAAGAGTGATAAAAATATATGTAAATCTTTCATGATGTGCTTTGGTTTCATATCAAATGTCTATATGCATTGAATTAAGCTGCATGTTATCTTCCGATAAATTAATGCTAATGAACATGTTCAGTCTGTAAAGGGTGATGACTGACAGCTGTGTTTTGTTGCTAAATTATAAATATAACACAATGTAGAAAATACCAACATTTTAATTACTTCCCTTTGGAAAATGTGTTAATTACCTCCCTTAGGAGTACATTGTATGCATAAATATAACTTTTAATGTGGATTATGTTGCTAACCGTTGTACTTATAATTAAAATAATTTTTATTTCTATCACAAAACAAAAATGCATTTATAAGAGTGTTAAAAAATCATCTGAATTAATATTAATGATTTATAGAACAAAACTAGCCGAGTCTTCTAGTTTTCAAGACCAAACTACCGTATTTCCTCTAATAATACGCTATGCAAAGTGCAAAGAGGGCGCTCTTATTATGGTTAACATTTTCAGTATCTTTCCCGATTGTTTCCTTATAAAATTACTGTATGGCTATCTTTTACTATGACACCGGTATTGACTAAACCTAAACCCGACTGTATACTGAGTATATCACTGTCATCACTCTGTATCTGTATGATAAACATTTCCGTCGAACTTGACGATGACAACATATTTTAAAGATAAACTAAATAGTAAATTGAAAGAAAGGAGATAAATAAAAGCAGTAATTTGAATTGATGATGATAGCACTTTAAGGTTTGTCAAAGACCATAGTAAAGAACTCCCCTAAATCCATTAGCAGTAAAGACGAAAACATTTGTGTTTTTTAAGTAACTTTTGCATTTTTGAAGAAGGTACGGTTTCTTAAAACAGATGGGACGCTTCTATTAGGGAAGGTGCTACTAATACGGGAAATACGGTATTTCATTAACATTTAGTAAATCCAACAAATAATGGGTTAGGTTAGTGTAGATGCACATTGAATGGGAATCTGAAACCCATTATGATCAGGTAACATTCATACTTGGACTGACACACATACTGCTTCCATATCGCCTACAGCCCCTTTAACCTGTTCAATGCTCAACCAAATAATAATTTATTGTGAAACACTGTCATATTTGGTGTCTGTAAGACTGGATTTGAAATAGATCTCTTATTTGATATATTGGTTTTCGTTATTTGTCGATGACATAACAACCAGAGGGCAATGCTTAATACTGGTATATAAATGAACTGTCAAGTTTTGAAATACGGGATTCTAATAATTTTCTTCCTGCATGGTGGTATTAAAGCAAATCCAAGAAACAAAAGTGTGCTGGCAGGAGTATGATTTACAAGTTCTGAAGGAAATAAAACCAGTATTCCTGAATTTATAATACTTCACACCTAATTTCATGTAATATTCCAGAGAAATCCCAAGATGTTATGTAAAAAAAAATAATTGCAGCTAGTTAGAGAAAGGATCAGATTGTGATTTTGTAGAATTTTTAATCACAGGTAACTTTGTAACACGAAGTTCATGTACCAGACTTATGAAGTATTGCGTAACCCTACTGGGGATTGAACCCATGACCTCCAGCAAGCGAGGCGAACACTCTGCCACTAAGCCATCACAACGTTTCAGTGACAAATACTTGTGGAGACTTCTTGACTCCTATGACTTGGTGGCATATAGCGTTAGCCATGTCTATCCGTCCTTTCGCATCCATCGCAAAAGGTTTTATTTGTGTGTCTGTTTCCTCCCACAGTTTTCAACTGATTGTTTAGAAATATTATAGGATGCTTACCTATGATTAGTGTTGGGAATTGGTTAAAAATTCATGATCGATCAGAGGGCTGGCGTGGCGCAGTCGGTAGTGCGGCGGATTTGTAACCGGAGGCCCCGGGTTCAATCCTCCGTGGTGCCACTGAGTTTTGTCGGTGTGTTCTTGGGCAAAACAATTTCCCTTAGACTCGTCTGTCGGATGGGGACATAAATCGGGTGGTCCCGTGTATCGGAATCTATTCGATAATAAGAGTAGGGCACGGTTCCCAGATTCCTATGTATCCTTCCTCTCTCTCTGCGGCGGCTCTAACTAAACTGTGTTGATGAGCCGTTATTCAATTCAATTCATGATCGATCATCAGAATTTTTAACCAACTGATGATCGATCATTAATCGATTAATAAGACGCTTCTCTATAGACAACTGTATAAGCCTCTTTTTGGCAATAGTGAAGTAAAGAAACACATTACGTGTATGTATGTGTGTATTTCTAAGGATTATAGTCCCTCCACCTACGACAGGCGTCCTACCCGACGATTATAGGCACAATGTCTGGACTTTTATCTGTGTGTTGTTGTGTAATGTGATGATATGTCTACTTGAAACAGCGAACTCAATGGTTTCTTTATAGTGCTGCCACACTGGAATACTACGCCGTAGTAGACATGATACCCCCACCCACCCAGTCACATTATTCTGACACTGGTCGATCAGTCGTAGCACTACCCATTATTTGCTCGTCAGGCAAGGGTTACAAGTGACTAGTGACAAGTGACTACTCTATTTTTAAAGTCTTTGGTATGACGCGGTCAGGGGACTCGAACCCATAACCTCCCGAATGCAAGGCAGACGCTATAACCACTACACCACAATGCTTCGGTAAGAAACACATTACGATAGGGTGCTATGGTCATAAAGGAATTTTATGAAGCTGACCAACCATTTGTTTTAAAGAATAAGTTGTGATACCTACTTACAAATATACAATAACATGTTGCAGAATTATAACATTTCTATATTACTAAAATATTAACCGAGTGAACTCGCTCATAAAAATTGTAATCGTTTAATTGGAAAAAAGGCTTAACTGACTGATGCTCGATCAAATAAATTAATCGGAACTACACTACCTATGATGTCAAGACGTGCATATCAATTGAGCGCCAAAATCGACAGTGTATTTTCTGAGTTATTTATGGCCTTTTTTTTGTGAAATTTTATTTTTTTCGCTGATTGTTTTCAGTGGGAATATCCATGTCCCATAGACACATTTTTACTTTCTGATGATTGACTTGTTTAAAGGTACATTAACCGTAACTTATAGCTTATGAAACAAGAACTAATTTACCCAGTATATGTATTGAGGCAAAAAAGATGCATACCTCTTAAAATATGCACCATATAATTATACACGTATATTCACCATCTACCATAGATACACGTATATTCACCATCTACCATATATACACGTATATTCACCATCTAACATCACTATTGAATGTAGAAAATTACTGTTATCTTATCTGCCCTTTGCCTGGAAGGTGAAGGTCACAACCATATTTCTGTGTCATGTTGAATTGTACAACACGCCACTTTTTCAAGAACTCTATGCACTAAGACTTTAAACTTTGGTTCTTGTTGTATCTTTGGTTGTACAACCCATAATTACTCCATGTGACATAGCAAATGCATGTGTGACCTTGACCCTCCTAACAAAGGGCAGTAACTTTGTAATGTTTACGTTCAAGTATTGAGCTTAATTTCTTAGAAACTTCTAAACTCTGGTATAGTTGTAATTTGGGTGGTAAAACTCATCATGACATACCAAATGTGGGTGATGACCTAGACCCTCCAGGTAATGGGCAGATAACTTAGGAATTTATAGGAACTATTCTGAGCATATGAAAGCAGAGATATATGAGCCGCAACACACGAAAACGTCCCTTCGGACGTTTAGACGACAACGTCATAAAGTAACAATTTATGACGTCGGCCGGTAATCAGTTAATTACTAGTCAAATTTCTCGTCACTTCCGTGTTTTTCCTAATTATTATATCATAGGGAATAAGTTTTCTTAATTTAAATAGTTGATGCTATAGAAAATGGTAATTATTTATGATTTTTGTTGTTAATTAATAAATGACATCGTCCAAGACGCCGACGTCAACGTCAAAATAAGTGGTGAGTACAATCTTTTAATTTTCAAATTGAGATAAAATTATTTTTAATTAAGATATCAACATCAAATAAAGAGCTTTTTAAAGAGAAAATCACCGTGTTTCTTAAACATCACAAAACATAAAATGTAAACAATTTGTCTGAAGGGTCGTTTTCGCGTGTTTCGGCTCATATAATAGTAACTTGCGTTCAATTCAATAATAAGGTCAGCATTGAATTTGTTTGTTTCCCTCTGACTTGCAGAAGCTCAACAAACTGATGGGAATGTTACTGAGCATAACTCACATTCTTTCAGTGTAGAAGAGACATTGACTCTTTGGATTGATTTATTGGTTGATTGATTAATTGGTTTATGATTGATTGATTGATTGATTGATTGTTTGATTGATTGTTTGATTGATTGATTGATTGATTGATTTTCTGTATTGTTCTACACATATTAAGATGAGCACCTTGGATTTTTATAATTGAAAGGGGATTGAACCTGGAATCCCTGTTTACTAATTCTACCCACTAGCCTGAAATACTTGCCTGGCATTCAGTTGGATTTTCATTGGTCTATCTTTGGCAACAGGAATGTAACCGTTACTTGGACACATAGGAGCGCCACACGAGCAATGTACACGTGCCATGCTGACCTCTGCATGTGCTCACATCATGTGATACATAGCGGTGTCATAATGCTCACCAGCAGATCTGAAAGTATAAATAAAAGTTCAATGAAATGTTCATTAATAAATGTCTGAAATATTCATGGTCATATTGGAATACTTTTTACCCTACTGAAACTAACTGGTTGTGTGATGCCTTTTAATAATACAAATGTTCTTATATCAATATTTTATGATTTTTCATGGAAATAAGATAAGTAAATATTTTGTAACCGAAGCATACTGTAAAAATGCTCAAGGAATCTTTATGAAACTTAGTAAATATACTGTCCTAATCCCTGCCAATACCCAAAACATTCCAGTTTCATTTATTTTTTTAACTGCATTTCAGTTGCATTTAGTTGCATTCATGAAAGCATTCATGGTAATAAACGAATATTTACATTCCTAAGAATGTTTTTATAAAAAAGGTCATTTCAAATTGTGCATTCAGCCTTAAACATTCGTTTTAAAGACATTTTCTGTAGTTTTTTCTACATAACAGATTTTCTTTAAACTTTTTGTACAGTAAGTCTGTTATATACATAGACAGAAAAGGCAAAAATAATGGTATGTCACCATGCTTGTTAAAATTTTAAAAAATAATTTGTAATGCCACCGTCATGTCAATCTGTCCAAAAAGTTGAACAAGTCCATAAAATAGCTAAATAAGATATTTTTGAAGTCTAATCATTTAATCATTGGTCACAATTCTGCTAAAATTGTATAAAAGTAAAGAACATTTAATTACAATAAAATTTAAAGCTCATCTTTATGTAAAACCTATATTTTTTTACAAAATCTGTTGAGACCATTACCACAATTTATGCACAAATTAGCCCATAATGATACAATTTCCTTTTTTTTTTGTATGTTCCCAATAACAGAATTTTTTTTTAACTTTCTAAGCACATAATTTAACATATATAAAAACAAAATGTGCAATAAAAATGATAGGTCCCCATGCATTTTTAGAAAAATAATTTGAAACCCTACCCCTATGCTAAAAGGCCAAGTTTTGTATGAAATTATATAGAAATGGTATATTTTCCTTTTTTAGCTCTACTGATCAGAGATCAGCAGAGCTTATGCCGTGGTGCGGCGTCCGTCGTCCGTCCGTCCGTCTGTCTGTCCGTCTGTCCGTCTGTCCGTCTGTCCGTAAACTTTTATTTGTAGCGACTTCACAGCTGAAACTACTGGATGGATATTCATGAAACTTTACAGAAATGTTGCCCATAAAGTCTAGTTGATCCTAGCAAAAATTCATGTTGATGTGAAATCCAAGATGGCCGCCAAAGCTAAAAATAGAGTTTTAAAATACGTTAAACATGGCTGCCAGCGGCAATCTTTGTTTACATAGAGTTATATAGTAAAAACTTGTAGTGACTACTTCTCTGAAACTACTTGGCGGATTGTCATGAAACTTTACAGGAATGTTGCTCTTGATGTCTAATTGATCCTAGAAAAATTTCAGGTCGGCCGGAAATTCAAGATGGCCGTCACAGCTAAAAATAGATTTTAAAAAAATAAGTTTGTAGCGACTACTTCTTGAAAACTATAAGTGATATTGATATGGGACTTTTTCTAAAATGATCAGCATTACATGATGTTGATCCTAGTCAAAAATCATTTTGATTCAACGTTAAACATGGCTGCCAGCGGCCATCTTTGTTTACATAGAGTTATATAGTAAAAACTTGTAGCAACTACTCCTCTGAAACTACATGGCGGATTGTCATGAAACTTTACAGGAATGTTGCTCTTGATGTCTAATTGATCCTATCAAAATTTCAGGTCGGCCGGAAATTCAAGATGGCCGTCACAGCTAAAAATAGATTTTTAAAAAATAAGTTTGTAGCGACTACTTCTTGAAAACTATAAGTGATATTGATATGGGACTTTTTCTAAAATGATCAGCATGACATGATGTAGATCCTTGTGGAAAATTATTTTGATTCGACGTTAAACATGGCTGCCAGTGGCCATCTTTGGTTGCATAGAGTTATATAGTAAAAACTTGTAGCGACTACTCCTCTGAAACTACATGGCGGATTGTCATGAAACTTTACAGGAATGTTGCTCTTGATGTCTCATTGATCCTATCAAAATTTCAGGTCGGCCGGAAATTCAAGATGGCCGTCACAGCTAAAAATAGATTTTTAAAAAATAAGTTTGTAGCGACTACTTCTTCAAAACAATAAGAGATATTGATATGGGACTTTTTCTAAAATGATCAGTATGACATGATGTTGGTCCTTGTCGAAAATCGTTTTGATTTGACCTTAAACATGGCTGCTTTGTTTACATAGAGTTATATAATGAAAACTTGTAGCGACTACTTCTTTGAAACTACCTGACGGATTTTCATGAAACTTCACAGGAATGTTGCTCTTAATGTCTTATTGATCTTAGCAAAATTTCAGGTCAGCCGGAAATTCAAGATGGCCGCCACGGTTAAAAATAGATTTTCAAAAAACAAGTCTGTAGCGACTACTTCCTGAAATCAAAATCAATCAGTAGAGCTTCAAGGTCATTGACCTCTTGTTGTTATGTTCTTAATAACAGAATTTGTTCAAACTTCCTAGGCACTTATTTGAACATATATTTAGACAATATATTCAATTAAATTTATAGGTCACCATACATATTGAGATTTAATATTGTTTTTTGGAACCGTAACATTATGCTTAATTTTTTTAATTTTGTTGGAATTTTTACAAAATGCTATATTTTTCCTATTTTATGTATCTAATAATAGGCCCTTATTTAAATAAAGACAGGGGCGTCCGTGGCCGAGTGGTTAACATCTCTGACTTGAAATCACTTGCCCCTCACCGCTGTAGGTTCGATCCCTCAGGGGCCTAGGAATCTTTATGTGAGGAAGCTATCCAGCTGGCTTGCGGAACGTCGGTGGTTCTACCCAGGTGCCCGCCCGTGCACGAAAATTGCCCGGAGGGGCACCTGGGGTCTTCCTCCACCAATGGAAGCCATATGACCTTAGCTGTTGGTGCGACTATAAAATCCAATTCAATTCAATTCAATTAAATAAAGACAATAAAAAAAAGAAAAAAAAAAGAAAAAAAAAATTATTTCAAAAAAGAAATTCAAAAAAAAAAAGACAAGACAAAAAACAGAACTAGACATCAAAAGCAACATTCCAGTAAATTTTGAGGAAAATCCATCCAATAGTTTTAGAAGCGAAGTCACCCAAAAAAGCTGCGCATGGAAAACTACAGCAAATGCTTTTAAGAGGTACTGACAAAAGATCATGAGGCTTATGGAATGGTGCCTTGTCCATCAACCATCCATCATCCTTTACCTTATCTTGTGAAAACGATATCTTTAAATGGTTTTAGATTTTCACTAATTTGACATATCACATGATTGCTGTTTGAATTATTGATTCTTTTGACTGATTTGTCATATATAAAATTATGGTTAAAGCTACACAATCTCTATTTAATAATGTAAAGCATGCAAATGCAACACACAGGTATAGTGTCTTGCTTTGCAGTATATGGTGTCGACTTGTGGTTTTAATTTTAAGGTCGATAGCTGACTTTATTGATTTGAGAATGGCTAATTTTTTATTTATCATTCTGCTGAATTTAAAACCAGGAACTGACTGGAACATGGTATATAAAGATCTCGGTATTGTAAAGAATTGTAATAATACACACGCATCACTCGATTCGATTACTTCGGCTAGTACAACACAATACAATCATGCACAATAACTGAAACAATTGCTGAAACATGAGGTAAATGTACTGCCCAGTATAGTCCTTTTTTAAAAAAAAAAAGCCTTTATATAAATCTGATTACATATATCACATGACTATAAAATTAACACAAACAAGTGACACCAACTATAACTTTTACATTTCAGTAATCCACCTAAGTCCAAATTATTAACACTGCCACCATTTTCTTTTACAAACATAAATATTATTGATGTAAGAGGGTATCGAGATTGAAGCCTAACATACATTTACATGTATTTTCGGACGTGTATTCTATAGCATTCGTGATAATAAATTGATCTAAAGTAAACACATTAAATATTTGTTCCCTAATAATAAACCCAAAAATATTTGTTCCCTAATAATTAACCCATTTATCATGTTGCGTGGGTTATAAAGTTAATACACATGCATTAAATTGGATGAGTGTTTAATTAATGTTTAATATGAAAAGATAATGATTCTGTCTATGAAACTGACCAATATGGCAAATTTTTGTAAAACACAAATCATTATTATTTCATATGAGATTTTGAGGACTTGTTTTGTGATCAAATTGTATTTCATTCGCTATAACTGTCAGGAAATTGAATACCTGGTGATATTTTTATTATATCCAATAATTTAGATATTTAAATCAAGAGATGATAATTATTTAGTGGATTTATATTGATTATGATTTCAAATATAAGGTACAGTCGAACTTCGATAGCTCGAACACCGGTAATTCGAATACCATCGGTAACTCGAGCACATTTTCAGGTCCCGACAAAACTCCTATATAATTCAATGTAATTTAACCTCGATTATTCGAATATTATTTCTCGAATACCCGGCTCGCTCGAATACATTTTACGGTCCGAAAGTCTATTTTTGTGTGAATTTAAACCTCGCTAAATCGAAGGTGATGATCCGTTGCCATGCGACGTCGGCCGTATTAATTGTATTTTGTTTGTAGCAAGTTTGATCTTAGTGCGAAAACAGATCAAGTTTGTTGTTAAAGGTGCGAACATTTATGATTGCAAAGCGATAATAGACACAATTTATGTTTAGTGAACTTCATTTACTATTAATTACGATAAATTAAACACTGTTGATTTTCTAATTAAATAACGTTTGTTGATTGGATTTAATAAAAATAAAACAATAATTAAAATAAAATGTGTTCACTTTTTAATTAGATAAGAGCATTTCCCGAGTATGTTTAGTGCACTTCGTTTACTGATTAAACACGGTTGATTTTCTAATTAAATAACGTTTGTTGATTGGTTTTAATAAAAATTATGTGCTACGCTATTTTCTATTATATTCAATTCTATGTACCGAAACCAGTCTTACATTGTTCTCATTATTCGGACTTCCGGCTTGTATGTTAAAATCTATTATCATGATCATTGTGATATTTCTTTAAATAAATGATAAAACAAACACATTATTGCAGTTTTTCTTGTATTTTCAGTGTAACAACTACATGTTATATATCCGTTATGAGGTTTAAAAAAACATGCATGAACATAAAAAAACATACCGAGAACGATACATCACGTACACAAGTAACACTATTTCGGGCGGTACACAAATTCGGATAGATATTCTGTTTTTTATCGTTCCCTCGATGCCTCGAAGCCACCGATAGCTCTAACATATCCCCCTGGTCCCTCTGACTTCGAGCTATCGAGGTTCGACTGTATATATATTTAATAATAAATTTGTTTGTATGTGTGTATTAACATAAACATTTGGCTTTTAGTTCAAATCTATGCCTTTGAGTGTTGCATATTTGAAGGAGTATTGCTTATGTGTATTCGATGTTTTCGTCGAAGCAATTTTGCTGTGAGTGACCATTTTTCTATAGAAAACGTTTACTTTATATACCCCTATACCACTTGCTGTTATATTGACTAAATTGTGTAATCAGTGAAGCGATAGCCACCTACTACTTTTTAAGCACACAACAAAACTTGTATTTATCAAAAGAAACACCAAAAAAACATAAAATCCCAGCCTAGCAACATTAGCCTATGATACACAATTTGTTTTTATATGGATGGTGTAGCTTTAAGGAACTGGGAGATCTGAGATATGTGCATTTCTGTCTAGAATGGCGATTCAGACTACTTTATCTGTACCACACTTTTTTCTCTATAATAGCGATCTATTACAGCTATTAAAGACGGCAAAGATGCATTTCTTTTAGTGTCTAGCTGAGAAAAACGAAACAATGAGAGAAATAATAGCCTTAGCTGAAAAATGCATTTCTGTCTTTAATAGCGTTTAGACATCATATGATCATGCACTTATGTATATATAAAAATGAGTCTGTTTTATCTGTCTATAGGGTCACAGTTGGACAAAGCAATAAAATTGAAATCTCAGGTTTCTTTCAAACAATGGCAAAAAACACTTAGTTAAATATTATATTTCATTTTAATATGATATTGTAAAGGTTAGATGTACCTAAAAACATCAGAACTGTCTGGCTCATGACGTCTTTATTCATCCATCTTTGGAAATATTTCATAATTATGTACTGAAAGGATTGAGATATAAGTTGACATTTCCTTTGAAAATCAGATTTATGGATTTTATAGTGGCACCAACAGCTAACGTTGTATGGTGACTTTCCGGCTTCCTTTGGTGGAGGAAGTCCCCAGGTGCCTCTGTGCATGGACAGGCACTTGCGTAGAACCACCAATGTTCTGCAAGCCAGCTGAATAGCTTTCTCACAAAGAACCAGATATTATATGCCGTCTGTAATAACGGAAGGATATATATTCCTTATATGCATCTAATATCATGTGCACAAGTTCCTGTCGTCGATGTTACCTACTCTCATGAAAATATAGTGTCTGAATATTGGCTGAACCACTGTCTGAAATTTAACTGAACATTGTCTGATTCTTGGCTGAACGGACGTTATTTGGCGTTATTTGGCCTTGTCTGAATATTTACTTAAATTGGAACGAATCCAGACAAAATTCAGACTGAAAATCGTCTGAATCTTCAGGGTTTATTCAGACAAAATTCAGACTCAAAAGTGTCTGAAGTCTGTATCTCTCAGAACATTTTAAGAAAGATTCAGAAAATGGTTCAGACACTATTCAGACTTTTATTCTGAAATTTAACTGAACATTGTCTGATTCTTGGCTGAACGGTCGTTATCTGGCCTCGTCTGAATATTTACTTAAATTGGAACAAATCCAGACAAAATTCAGAGTGAAAATCGTCTGAATCTTCAGGGTTTATTCAGACTCAAAAGTGTCTGAAGTCTGAATCTCTCAGAACATTTTAAGAAAGATTCAGAAAATGGTTCAGACACTATTCTGAAATTTAACTGAACATTGTCTGATTTTTGGCTGAACAGTCGTTATTTGGCCTCGACTTTGGACAAAATATAGGTCAGGTCCAGTCAGGTCCAGTCAGGTCCAGTCTGTGCTATAACATGGGTATCTTGCTTCTTTCTTACAGGATTTTCATTGAACTCCACCAGAATGTTCCTTATATGCGTCTAATGACACTGTTAATGATCACCAGAATGTTCCTTATATGCGTCTAATGACACTGTTAATGATCACCAGAATGTTCCTTATATGCGTCTAATGACACTGTTAATGATCACCAGAATGTTCCTTATATGCGTCTAATGACACTGTTAATGATCACCAGAATGTTCCTTATATGCGTCTAATGACACTGTTAATGATATCTCATGAGATTGCATGACGTTGGTGTTGGTCAAATCAAAATAAAGTACAGTCTGGACTACATCACCCTAGGGCGCGACATGCAGGACGTGGGTGGCTTCTAGTGTTGGATTACATCACCCTAGGGCTCGACATGCAGGACGTGGGTGGCCTTCTAGTCTTCCTATCTTAGCGTGACTATTAGAAGAACATGTAATCACAACTGCATCAGCATGGGCATCAACATTTTACATATAAGCTGTGTTTACTGGTCTATATCTTATCCTAGCTCAATCAAATTTGGCCGGTGTAAGCTTTCTGATAGTATTATCTAAAGGGCTGGATAAGTAATGTTAATACCTGTAACTGCTGCAGTGTTCCCATGGAAACCAAGCTGTAATTCTTGTATGATATAATAGTATATTTAATTTTCAAGAACTATTTCAGATACCTGGTTAAAATAAATTGATTACAGGTAGGTAGATGCAAAACAATCTACTGTAAAATGAATTAGTGCTCACTCGCTTACTTGGTACTCTTTCAGTAGATATAAATTGCGTCTGCTTGGTATTTGTTCCATAGATGTTGATTATGTCTGCTTGGTAATTGGTTCCATAGATGTTGATTCTGTCTGCTTGGTATTTGTTCCATAGATGTTGATTCTGTCTGCTTGGTATTTGTTCATAGATGTTGATTCTGTCTGCTTTGTATTTGTTCCATAGATGTTGATTCTGCCTGCTTGGTATTTGTTCCATAGATGTTGATTCTGTCTGCTTTGTATTTGTTCCATAGATGTTGATTCTGTCTGCTTGGTATTTGTTCCATAGATGTTGATTCTGTCTGCTTGGTATTTGTTCCATAGATGTTGATTCTGTCTGCTTGGTATTTGTTCCATAGATGTTGATTCTGTCTGCTTGGTATTTGTTCCATAGAATAATGATGTTGATTCTGTCTGCTTGGTATTTGTTCCATAGATGTTGATTCTGTCTGTTTGGTACAGGTTCCATAGATGTTGATTCTGTCTGCTTGGTATTTGTTCCATAAATGTCGATTCTGTCTGCTTGGTACAGGTTCCATAGATGTTGTTTCTATCTGCTTGGTATTTGTTCCATAGATGTCGATTCTGTCTGCTTGGTACAGGTTCAGTAGATGTTGATTCTGTCTGCTTGGTATTTGTTCCATAGATGTCGATTCTGTCTGCTTGGTACAGGTTCCATAGATGTTGATTCTGTCTGCTTGGTATTTGTTCCATAGATGTCGATTTTGTCTGCTTGGTACAGGTTCCATATATGTCGATTCTGTCTGCTTGGTATTTGTTCCATAGATGTCGATTCTGTCTGCTTGGTATTTGTTCCATAGATGTCGATTCTGTCTGCTTGGTACAGGTTCCATAGATGTTGATTCTTTCTGCTTGGTATTTGTTCCATAGATGTTGAAAATGTTTGCTTGGTACAGGTTCCATAGATGTCGATAACGTCTGCTTGGTACAGGTTCCATAGATGTTGATTCTGTCTGCTTGATACAGGTTCCATAGATGTTGATTCTGTCTGCTTGGTACAAGCTCCATAGATGTTGATTCTGTCTGCTTGATACAGGTTCCATAGATGTTGATTCTGTCTGCTTGGTATTTGTTCCATAGATGTTGATAATGTCTACTTGGTCATTGCTCAGTGTGTGTTGATTCCAGCTGTTTGGTACTTGATCAATAGACATCGATTCCATCAGCATGGTTCCATAGATGTTGATTCTGTCTGCTTGGTATTTGTTCCATAGATGTTGATTCTGTCTGCTTGGTAATTTTGTTCCATAGATGTTGATAATGTCTGCTTGGTATTTGTTCCATAGATGTTGATAATGTTTGCTTGGTACAGGTTCCATAGATGTCGATAACGTCTGCTTGGTACAGGTTCCATAGATGTTGATTCTGTCTGCTTGATACAGGTTCCATAGATGTTGATTCTGTCTGCTTGATACAGGTTCCATAGATGTTGATAATGTCTGCTTGGTATTTGTTCCATAGATGTTGATAATGTCTGCTTGGTACAGGTTCCATATATGTCGATTCTGTCTGCTTGATACAGGTTCCATAGATGTAGATTCTGTCTGCTTGGTACAGGTTCCATAGATATTGATTCTGTCTGCTTGGTACAGGTTCCATAGATGTTGATTCTGTCTGCTTGGTACAGGTTCCATAGATGTTGATTCTGTCTGCTTGGTACAGGTTCCATAGATGTTGCTTATGTCTACTTGGTCATTGTTCAGTGTGTGTTGATTCCAGCTGTTTGGTACTTGGTCAGTAGACATCGATTCCATCAGCATGGTACTCATTCAATAGACATTGATTCCGTCAGCATGGTGCTCATTCAGTAGACATTGATTCCGTCAGCGTGGTACTCATTCAATAGACATTGATTCCAGCTGTTTGGTACTTGTTCAATAGACATTGATTCCAGCTGTTTGGTACTTGTTCAGTAGACATTGATTCCGTCAGCGTGGTCTCATTCAATAGATGTTGCTTCCGTCAGCGTGGTACTCATTCAATAGACATTGATTCCAGCTGTTTGGTACTTGTTCAATAGACATTGATTCCAGCTGTTTGGTACTTGTTCAATAGACATTGATTCCAGCTGTTTGGTACTTGTTCAATAGACATTGATTCCAGCTGTTTGGTACTTGTTCAATAGACATTGATTCCAGCTGTTTGGTACTTGTTCAATAGACATTGATTCCAGCTGTTTGGTACTTGTTCAATAGACATTGATTCCAGCTGTTTGGTACTTGTTCAATAGACATTGATTCCAGCTGTTTGGTACTTGTTCAATAGACATTGATTCCAGCTGTTTGGTACTTGTTCAATAGACATTGATTCCAGCTGTTTGGTACTTGTTCAATAGACATTGATTCCAGCTGTTTGGTACTTGTTCAATAGACATTGATTCCAGCTGTTTGGTACTTGTTCAATAGACATTGATTCCAGCTGTTTGGTACTTGATCAATAGACATTGATTCCAGCTGTTTGGTACTTGTTCAATAGACATTGATTCCAGCTGTTTGGTACTTGATCAATAGACATTGATTCCAGCTGTTTGGTACTTGATCAATAGACATTGATTTGTCAGTGTGGTACTCATTCAATAGATTTCTGTATTGTACTTAGCACTGTGAAAAAGTTATAGTATTGAACTCTTTTAAAGTGGATAACAATATAATTATAATGAATACAGCTTACCTTTCCATAATTATAATGAATACAGCTTACCTTTCCATAATTATAATGAATACAGCTTACCCTTCCATAATTATAATGAATACAGCTTACCTTTCCATAATTATAATGAATACAGCTTACCCTTTCCATAATTATAATGAATACAGTTTACCCTTTCCATAATTATAATGAATACAGCTTACCCTTCCATAATTATAATGAATACAGCTTACCCTTTCCATAATTATATTGAAAACATCTTACCCTTTCCATAATTATAATGAATACAGCTTACCCTTCCATAATTATAATGAATACAGCTTACCCTTTCCATACTTATAATGAATACAGCTTACCCTTTCCATAATTATAATGAATACAGCTTACCTTTCCATAATTATAATGAATACAGCTTATCCTTTCCATAATTATAATGAATACAGCTTACCTTTCTGCTGTTAACTGCATAGTAACATTTATATCCTTCTGTTATTATTGACGGATCTTGAATATTTTGTTTTCGAATATTATAAAAAAAAATCACAAATGATGAGTAACTTGAACACAATTGATAATGCTCCGGTGTAATGATTGCTCTGACTGCGACTGTAATACTGGGACAATAGCAGCCGATGCTGGATATTTTGACAGTGATTATCTGTCATTGGGGGTGGTAACAAACAAAATATTATGACTGTGTAAATCAGATTGAGGCTTTATCTGGAGAGACTTAAAAGTCCGATATTTTCTGGTAAGTTTTCTCGATGTAGAGGAAAGGACAAATGGTCATAAAATATAACCCTTATTTCGGGAGTCAGACATAATTGAGCCAGAAATTATGTAAAAGTGAATATATATTATATGAGGCATGTCGGAAAATTCTCTCCCGATTGATATTTTCAATAAACTGAAATACTTTATTGTAATATTAAATATGGCTTTAAATGGCCTTAAAAGTCTGGTTCTTTTTGGGATGATGACACTGCCGAATGCCTTAAATAATCCTTAATCTGGTAGACTAGAGATTCATTAAACTAAATGTTTAGAAGTGAAAATGTTATATATAAGTAGGTCTGGGAAATACATCTCACCCGAAAATGTGAAGAGAGAAAAATTCATTTAAAATGGAAGTAAAAATAAATATCTTAGTTATTACTTCAGTGTTCTTTTCATATGAAATGTGTTGAATAATTTTTTTTATTATTTTATAAAATATTCAGAAAATTCAACAATTTTCATATCATTTGTTTCGAGTTATTCTCTAAAATAAAGTTTAAAAGGACACATGGCAATGATTTTTTAAAAACAGAAGGCGCCCTGTCAGTTTTTCTACATTATGAATTTGCATTTGTTCAGTCATTAATATTAATTATTAGAATAGCTGAAAGCAAATAGATTTTACATATTAATAACTGTATATTCATCAATTATGTACTTAAAAATGTGCTAGAATAACAGAGACAACTGACATCTCAAAGTTTTATTTAATTATATGCAAGCAGTTATAAAATCAAACTAATACAGGATTAATAATTTGAGGTATTAAATTTTAATGCTTAATATACAACTCAAGATTAAAGTGTACCTTTAAGAAGCAAAATTCCCAGGTAACAAATATAACTGGACGCTTTGTATATTTCCGATGACCGTTGATTTACATCATCCACTGTTGTTACACATGTGTTACTATCAAAAATATGAAAAAGCTTACAAACGACTGGTGACCTTCGAAAAATCAAGAAACGGTGTAATTTATTTAATATTTCTTTAAATGTCTGATATATTGTTAATGTTTATTTATTTAAAAATAACTTTTTATAGGCAATACATTCATAAGAAAATCTGTAATTCCTTTGTGTAGATCAGTAACAGACAAATATTTTACAATGCAAAATTTAAAAACAGACACCCAAAGGATCCATTAGTCACTGTTTTTAGGATAAATAATGAAGACATATTACAATCAGATCAGAAGAATTCATTCTTAAACATCTGTGTATGTCTAATATAAATGGTCATGAATCAGAGCACAGACTTGAATGGGGATGGCAAGAAACAGTTTTAGTTTTATCATGTCGATCTGTATAATTCTGCGGAGAAACAGGGTGCCTGGGATAAAATCTTGTCTCAGCAGTTACATTCCTATCCCGTCAGGTGCACCTCTTTTAATGACATCAGCACCTCTTTTGGTGACGTCAGGGATATATTTGATGATGTATGGGTGTTTTTGAACGGAAAAAAATAGGAAAAAAGGTAAATTAAACGAGTTTAAACGATCAACATGATAAATAGAATATCATGTTAGTGCCTGATCATATCCAGTTTATCAGGTTCGGCACGAAAAAATGAAGCCCTCAGCACAGCCTCGGACTTCATTTTTTTCTCAGCCTCACCTGATAAACTGTATAGGATCAGGCACTAACATGATATTCTCTATATAATTGCTCATGAATCAGAGCACAGACTTGAATGGGGATGGCAAGAAACAGTTTTAGTTGTAATTGAATATTGATTGGTTGGTTCTTGGTCAGAGATTGCTATTTTGAGATTAGTTTTTCTTTCCATCTCAGCCTGCAGACCCTTTAATCAAACACCATTATATGGCTTCAAATTGCCTTTTTTATGAATATAAAATGCAACCTTCATTTTTTTTAGGAAATATATTAATACATGTCGACACGAAGGAGGTATTTCACTTTGAGTGGGTGGATGCAGTTATTATTGACATGTTAATCGTAGAAGATGATGATTGTATTCTATAGGATTCAATAACATCTGGCAAATGTAATTTGTATATTTGTTTTAATAATGTGTAGTTATTGTGTGTCTTCTTTTTTTTACAGATCGTAATGATGTAACAAAAAATATTTTGTCGATGTAGCAAAAACATTTTGTTATTTCCCATTCTAGACCTTTGTTATTTCAAAATGAAATTATTTGGTAACAGAATCTCTAAGTTGCTATTATCTCGTCTCCGTGGCTGAATGGTTAACGACGTTGCGTTGTAAACCTTTGCCTCTCACCGCTGCGGGTTCGAATCCCACAGGGAGCTCGACTTGTGTGGAAGTGTCGATTCTTACGGATGGCGGGAGGTGTATAGTACTGGTTCTACCCAGGAAAAGTGGGTGGTCTGCCTCCACTGTTATATATAACCTTACATGTGTTATGTAAAACACCATACAAACAAACAAACAAACAAAGTCTTGTTTCATAGGCAATCTCTTTTATGCTGACAGTCTCGAAGAACCCGAGTGGCAATTATAGTGTTTGGACGGTTCATTCTTCCACATTCTTCTATTTGTACATCCGCCCTTTCATATGGATTTGTGTTTTTGCTATATCTTCTAACCCTATGGGTGCATTTGGATTTCCATTTACACAAATGCTTATCACATCCAGATGATGTTCAACTCCCAGGTTTCTAGGTCAAGGTCATGCCTCACCATATCTCTTAAAACAGATGGCAAATTTGGAAAGAAAGTTGTGTGAATTCTTAACACATGATGATGATGTGTTCTCCTGTCACCGAGGTCAAGGTCACACATGGACTTCTTCGAAGGTCAAAGTTGGGTATCTTTGTGTGTTTGCAAAATCTAAACCAGTGGGCAGATTTGGATATCATTTTGCATAAATGCATATCACATCGGGGTGTATTTGTATTTTCTTTGCGCCAATAAATAACAGTCTTCAAAATTCAATACATTGTCTATCTTTTGTGTCCAAACTATTTACTTTATTTGGCCAACTGCCATTTAATATTTATTTTCACAAATGTTATCATCCTGCAAAAGTTATAAATGTAATTTCCACTGTTTAGTGGTTAAAGCTTGCAACAACACTTCATATTAATTTGAGAGAGAACAGCGTAATTGCTGCTGAATAACTATTTGTTTTGTGGAAATTTAAGTCTTTTCATTTCGAGCAGAAATAATACTATTAAGGCAATCTCCTGAGGGTTCGTTCATTACATGTGAAGCACTGTCAGGGGAAATTTATTCCTTACAATTTCACAAAGAAGTTCCCTGCTGTTATTTTAAACCAAACAATGATGATTAAAGCAACCTTGTCAGTAACTTATTAGTCGATCTGTTTTCCTTCTTGGCTTTTATATCTATTGATCATAAGCTACCACAGCTTTTTAGAAACCATATACCAGCTGGAGCTGAAAGATACCATGCAAGTTGGAGCCCAAAGAGGTCTTGTTTCAGACCATACAATCTGGAGCCCAAAGAGGACTTGTTAGAGACCATACAAGCTGGAGCCCAAAGAGGACTTGTTAGAGACCATACAATCTGGAGCCCAAAGAGGACTTGTTAGAGACCATACAAGCTGGAGCCCAAAGAGGACTTGTTAGAGACCATACAAGCTGGAGCCCAAAGAGGACAGCTTAGGGACCATACATGCTGGATCCGAAAGAGAACTTGTTAGAGACCATACAGGCTGGAGCCCAAAGAGGACTTGTTAGAGACCATACAAGCTGGAGCCCAAAGAGGACTTGTTAGAGAGCAATACAAGCTGGAGCCGAAAGAGGACTTGTTAAAAGATTATACAAACCAGTACACAGAGAGGTCTTGTTAGAGACCATACAACTGGAGCCTAAAGAGGACTTGTTAGAGACTATACAAGCCAGTGCACAGAGAGGTACACAACTGGAGCCCAAAGAGGACTTGTTAGAGAGCAATACAAGCTGGAGCCCAAAGAGGACTTGTTAAAAAATTATACAAGTCAGTACACAGAGAGGTCTTGTTAGAGACCATACAAGCTAGAGTCCAAAGAAGACTTGCTAGAGACTATACAAGCCAGTGCACAGAGAGGTATACAACTGGAGTCCAAAGAGGACTTGTTAGAGATCATACAAACCAGTACAAGAGAGGACTCGATGTACAAGCTGTAAGCGCGTGAAAGAGGTGAACTAACAGGATCAGTATTATAAATAAATGTGCAAACATGCATTTTTTTTTCTTCCAAATCCCTGTTAGGGACCTTGGAAGTCTCATTACCATAGATTAGGTTTACGAGCATGAATAACTGATTAACATTGAAGATTAGCAAAATCTTAAATATGCACAGAGCTCTCCACTGCACATGGGACCGATCCCCTCCAACGAACGGCTTGCCTAAATAAGTAA